>VKHI01000041.1:0-10887 GCA_015145745.1 Poterioochromonas sp. DS
GAAGAATGAATGCCTTACCATGTGCATCATACTCAACATCAAGTTCTTCTAAAAGAATTCCAAGTTTTTGACCTAAAACGAATTTTCCGTTACAATTTCAATTAAAAAGGTAAAATCAGTACCATTGGGGGTTGCAAGGGAATATAATTGTAATTGAGCAGATCCTACGGGTAACTCTTGCTCAGATCTCGCACCAGCAGTTGCAGCATTAAACGATGCATGAATGCTTCCATTCGCTTTTTCGAATAGTTCTTCTACTTTTGAAGGTGGCTTCCATTCAACGGACATTTTTTTTCTTCTCTTTTTTCTTTGTTTTCGATTTGAAAAAAGGGCAATAAAATTATGATTCATTGCACAATCTCGTCCATCTCTTCAATCATTTAGGCCTACACCGATAAAGTGGTAGAATTGTTCATCTCAAAAACACTCCGGGTATTTTACTTCAATATACACTTCATTCCACTACTGTATTTGCATTCGTGCACTCCTTTTGTGCACTTAGGGGACCTGGTGTGTCATTAAAAAATCAAAGATGCGCACCACTCTCCTATAATTTATAAACTACAATCATAATAACATCATTACAACAATACACACAAGAATCGGCACAATTTATTACCTTTAACCTTTGATCCTTGATCTTACAGCTTTGAAAAAACCACTTTACACTTCACTTTTCATTAAAACATGTCTTCTTCAGTACCTAAGTTATATTACTTCGCTGGCAAGGGTTCCACCGAAGTTGTTCGTGTATTATTTCATGTTGCTGGTGTTGAGTTCGAGAATGTACAATATACCGTCGAATTCACCCCTACAGGTATTAAAAATGATGAAAGATTCGAAACTGGTAAGAAAAATGGATTCCTTGCTGCCAATATGGATCGCGTTCCGATTCTCCAAGTAAACGGTGTTGTGATTGGTCAGTCGAAAGCTATTGAAAGATACGTCAGTCGCAGATATGGATTGTATGGAAGCTCAGTCGAAGAAGAAGCCTTGATTGATGCAGTTGTAGAGAATGTTCGTGATATCAAGGACAAATGGTCTAAGGTTCGCTTTTCTCCCGATGGACCTGAGAAGGAGGCAGCGATTGCGAAGTGGTTCGGGGAAGAGTTGAAAGAGTGGTTAGTGAAGCTAGAGAGAAGCTTACCAACCAATGGTTCTGGTGTATTCGTCGTCGGAAACAAAGTGAGCTATGCTGATGTGTCAGTCTGGAACTTATTGCGTGACTTCTTCAGTGAACCAGCAGCAGCGAAGGCGGAGCAAGAAGCAGGAGTTACTCGTCTAGCTGCGATTGCTAACCGTGTGTCAGAAAATGAGAACTTAAGAAAGTACTTGTCTACCCGTCCTGTTTACTATTTTTAAAGAAGTAACATATAAAGAGAAATCCTAGCGTGTAAAAGCATTTTCACTTCGTGTGCTAAATATAAGAATAAAATAACATGTCTCAACAAGGCAACTACTCTCTCTGATTAAGAATCAGAGAGCCCATCGAAGAATAGCAACAAATAAAGATCATTAAAAAGGATCAAATTTAGTTTGTGGGACTTCTCGTAGAGCAGAATCAATAGTTAAGATCGTCACACGCCATGAATATTCAATGAAAAAATCAATAGATGAAATCACTCCTAAGCACGCATAACCCCGCGAAGAAAGTCTTTAAATGTATCATATTTCGATAGATCTACGAGACGATGATGTAGGTTAGTTAGTTTAAACGATGAAAGTAAAAATATTTACAGCAGTGATTACCCCTACATTTGAAACTCATCGTGCTGTCACATACGCCGTCACATTGCAACTTTAATTATTTTAGACAAAAAGTGGTCGAAGGTTTGAGGTTTAAACGTCGGTGAATTGAATCAGAAAGAAATGAACTCGAAACTACGATTATCTACTAACAAAATTAACTAGACAAAACAAGACAAGGAGTTAGCAAAGGAAAGTGAAAACATAGAGAGAAGGGCGTAAAAGATATGATAAATATTACTCTAACTGTTACAACCAAGAAATATAAAAATGCCTTTAACTATTTTGATGAATCTCGATATTAAATCGTCTTCCTTCTTCATAAAGGCCGTATCAAATCAATATCAACTTAATCAATCGATCATTCAATCAATCGCTCACTCATTCTATTCATCTCGATTCCTATTAACGGCATCGGTAAGACGAAACTTCTGACTTCGAACTTGCTGTTGTTGATATTGCTGTATTAAGCGTTGTTTATGTTGTTGTTTCTGTTGATCATGTGATCCTGTTCGAATGGTAGAAGTTTCATCAGTTTCAGTATAATTATAAATATACGACTCGACTGGAGGAACGTAATTACCCATCGTAGAATTACGAATATAACGGAAAGTCCCGCGTAAAACATCGGTCTTGTCTTCATTCATCTGTGATTCACCTAATAAGACTGTTTCGACTGGAATTAAAGATGATAAAAATTCTTTACGTTTTAATTTCATTATCCAACTATTTCTATCATTACGACCATAGGATAGATAGAAATAATCATCATCAATAACTAAACCCATTGGAAAGATGACATAATCAACAGCTTTATAAGTCCATTGTGAAATACTTTCATTGTAAAAAGTCTCATGAACAATTGGTTCTGGTGAAATATGAGTAATAGAGAAGGGAGGATGCCTACGAATAAGAGATATAGATGAGTAAGGTAAAAGGGAAGAAAGGAAGTGTTAAGTGTGATTGGTTTACCTAGAGAAGAGATAAGCTCCCATCACATATGTAGCAATACCAATTTGTGTAAAAGTACCTCTTGTATGAAAGAAAGTAATATAATAATGATCATCAATTGGTAAAGCTTGACTACCACCACGTATCTCACCCCACTTCCATACATTATTACCAATCATCTCTGACACGAAACATAACTCAGCAAGGTTCGTACTATATTCATCTGTTTCATATAATTTCACCACAATAAAAGGATTAGAACCATAAACATAAAATAATTGTGTATTCTGTATATGACTATAATCATAATCTGAGCTATAATGGTTATCCGATTGATTAATATGAGGATAAAATAATTTAATATTATTTTTAATGAATTCTTTCTCTTCTGTATGATTCTTCATATAATTGTCAAAATAATCTATTGATAAGACACCATTACGGAAGATACATTTGGGACAATATTCAAATGCAATCCAATTTTTCTCATGTCTTATTTGATCTTCTCTCTGGAAGTATACTTGATGATACTTCTCATAGACATATAATTCTTCATTATGATGATGTAATTTTGCATGAAAGAAGGTCTTTTTATATAAATGGAAATTATAATATAGATGTAGTTCATAGTTATGTGTAATAATTCGAGCATCTTCAGCAAAGAGATTATGAATCCATGCACGATCTTCACCAAGGATCTCTATAAGGAGGTATCAGAGAATAAGAATAAGTATAAAAATGAGAGAAGGACTTACGAATTCGATCAGGTCGACTAATTCTTTGAAAAGTTGGTAGTTCTAAGAGAAACCATCCAATTCTTTCATATTTCCCCTTGGTGGGAATACGATAGATAAAATAAACTCTTGATGAATTCTGTGGATCTAATGTCATACCAGGATTTAATAAACCACCAGGTATTTCAAATACTTGATCTATGAAAACCTTTTGTGGTTTAATCATCTCTTCAAATGCTTCTACAGAATATTCATCACCATTTTTTGGTGGGATTGAATAAACACGATCACTATGAAGTGATTTCCATTCCCATATTGTTACACCTGCTATAGCAAAAGAGATGAAAAGAAAATTAAAGATAATTGGAAGAACTACAGCTATGAAATGCATTTGCCAAGAAGAAAGTATCAAAATCTCGCTCACAAAATATCGGTATCGGTGTATGTTATCGGTAAAATACTTTGGAAGTACTTGTTGCCATAATATATTCAATTTCTCTTGTTTAATAGGAATCAATCTACTATATACCCTGGGATTCTAAAAAGCGTTATTCAAAAACAAGAGGACCGATAAATATAAATATAAATATTTAAACACATCTCCGGTATTATGACTCTTTGAATCTCGGAGACTATTCATGCATTTATTTGAAGTCTCTTTCGTCGAAATTACTTCTCCATCAAAAACCAAATTTAGACAATTCCATCTTTATATCACACCTGTGAATAATATACGCAACTCAACACGATATTTATTCCAATCAATTTAGCGGTGAGCATGAGAAAACAGAGAAATGGGGGAATTGGGGAAATGGGGAAATGGGGAAATGGTGCGAAATTTCATTCAAATTCTCTATTAAAAGGTGAAAGAAGAATGAAGGCAGTAAGTTGATTGATGAATATACTACTTTGATCTCTCAATGAATGATCCTTTCTCAGATCTTATCTGCCATCGGCTATTCTCTTTGTTCTTCAACATTACTTCTTCTAAACAAAGGATCATTGCAATATCTCCCTTATGGATCATTACTTTCCATTATACAATTCGTCATCTCTATTATCATCATTCTTATCATTGATTTCTTAGGTTATGATCAGATAGATCGTTTAGAATGGAAGAAAGTCAAGTATTATTTAAAATATGTGATTTTATTTATTTTCACTATTTATTCGAATATGAAATCATTAACAACAGTAAATGTTGAAACAGTGATTGTATTTCGTTCATGTTCTCCGATTGCTGTGTCGATTATTGAATATTTATTATTAAATCGTTCTTTCCCTTCTTTCAAGTCTCTCGTCTCTCTTATAGGAGTTGCTGCCGGTGCTGTAGTCTACTGCATTAGTGACTCTCAGCTCAAGTTAGAAGGTCTTTCTGCCTATAGTTGGGTGTTAATCTATTTCGTCCTAATCACGACAGAAATGACCTACGGGAAGGTGATTATCTCGTCGGTTAAGATGGATTCTATCTGGGGCTCTGTTTATTACTGTGCTGTCCTCTCATTACCTCTACTCCTTCTCATTGAATTATTTGAAGGAAATTTGAATAATAAACTACTTGCTATTACATCTATCCCTACCACTGGATGGTTGGTGATTGGTACTTCGAGTATCTTCGCTGCATTGATCGGGTAAGTTTGATTGATACACTGAACCACTAGAACCATCACTAACGAAACTCGTTTTTAGTTATACTGGATGGCTTTGTCGAAGTCTTGTCAGTGCCACGTCATATACTTTAATTGGGGTCGTGAATAAGTTCATTACAGTGATTATGAACGTCATCTTCTTTCAGAAGCATGCGAGTAACACAGGTCTCTTAGCTGTCTGTCTCTGTCTAACCTTTGGCACTTTCTATGAACAAGCTCCCTTTAGAAGTCCGAAGAATGAATAATTGGTGAGGAAGATAAAGAAAGAAAGTTAATAATTACTAATGAATGAAGGAATTTGAACGAACTGAAAAACAGAACCAATAATATTATTCGCTCTTTTGTATTATTGTGCATTGTAAATTATATTAAGATGAATCGTCTTTTATCTAGCAATATGTACTATAATATCAATTAATTACAATTTATTATTTAATTAATTAGCAGAGAATTCAGTGATTGACTGTTTTCTTAATTTCTTTCTAAAATAACTTCCAGCACTTCTAAACTTCCCTGAAGCAACCATCAGACGTTTCTTCTTATTCGCTGCTGATTGATTTGATCCGAAGGAAAGCTTTCTCTTGCCGAGAGCATAAACCACGTCATCGCTGTTACTGGCACCACTGCTCTTCTTATTCTTCTCTTTCTTTGCCTTTACTGCTTGTCGTTCTTCGTCTTCATCCTCTTCATCGTCATCTTCCTCATCACTAAAAGCATTATTACTGACATGTTCCCCTTCTTCCTCCTCCTCTCGGTCATCATCTACCTCCATCTCCTCGTTGTTATCATCGTTATCATTATGTTCATCATCCCCTCCTTCTTCATCATCTGGTTCCTCCTCCTCATCCCTGTCATTATTCTTTGTCACAGTCTTATCGCTAGTCGTAGTTTCTTTCTTCTTCGCAGGTAATAAAGATTGTTTAAACTGTTTTGATGAAAATTCACCATTAAATATCTTTCCAATCACATCATGTATAATCGATGATTGGTGCTGTTGTTTGAACTCTTTCGGTGTTTCTTTTAATCCAAAACTTTTTGCAACATGTCCTAAATGTAAAACATTTAAACGAAAAATACTTTTACTATCTTTTGAATGTGTTGTATAGGCTCTTAAATAAGAATGATATGCTTGGATAGATGCTTGTATTAAATATTTATTTGAATAAATACAATCTTCTATATTCTTTTGTAAGATCACTGATGCTATCTCTTCATAGTTTTTCCATTTCTTCTCATTAAAGTTTGGAATTTCTTTTGAGATTTCACTAAACATTGATTGTAATGATAAAGAAGATAATAGTAGACCATGCGAGGATAATAGATTTAAATAAATTTGTTCTGATGGTAATAGGAATAATAATGCGGAACCAGCTAAACCACAACGTGCTGTACGCCCAATACGATGAATATAGTCAGAGGTTTCACATGGTGGATCATATTGTAAGATATAATCAACTTTAGGGAGATCTAAACCACGTGCTGCAACATCAGTACAGAATAAAATACCTTTAGATGCTTTGGCAAACTCTTTATAGACTAATTTACGTATGGATTGTGGTACTTTACCATGTAAACGAAACATTGGACAATCTTTACCAAACACACCAGTAAATTTCCAATTTAATGGATCAATCGTCGCATTATTAGCAGATCCCGAAGAAGAGGAGGATGCTGAGGTTGGTTTCCTTCTTCCTCCTCCTTGTTGCGGTTGTACTGGCTCAGAGGAATCGAATTCACTCACTGTTTTTATGTGCTCCTGCCAATTAACTTCATCAAAGGAAGTGAAAGTAAATCCTTTATTCTTTTCATCATCCTTCCCTCCTAAACTTTGTTGAGGAGTAAAAGTTTGAGAGTTAAAAGCAGTAGGCCATTTTAATTGATGGAATAAAAGAGCATGATAATCAACTTCATCACAGGTTGAGAAGAAAACAATCACTTTCTGATGTCGGCGAAGATATAGGAATGATAATAAAGCAGTTAATCTCCATTTACATGGAATAATCATACTATATTGAGCTAATCGTGTTGGTGCATCCACTTTCTCATCTTCATCAAGTAAAGCATTCGTTAATTCTTTCCCTTCATTTTCTCCGTCTTTAGTACCATCCTCGTTGTCATCATCGAAGACAACAACACCACCAGCATGTTGTTGATCAGGTCTCATCTCATAGAGATCATTCTCTGCTCTGATGGTGGAGATGCTTCCTTGATCTCCATCCACGACAGCAAAACCAATGGAAGGGTTGAAACTTCTCATAATCGGCCAAACTAACTGTTTCACAGCCTTTGAAAGAGTAGCGGAGGCAACCAGGTAGCGGAGTTCCTCGGGATGAGAGACTTTCTTCGATAAGACAAGATTTTGCTGACTCCACTTCCCAACGAGATTATGCTTTCCTCCACCACTACCACTACCTCCATTGCTTCCATCGGTTGAAGGAATCACATGATTCTCCTTCAATCCTGGTAAACGCTCTCCCTTAATTCTGCTGAGAATTTCGAGAATGGTTTGTTCGAATCCTAGTGAAAAGGAATAATGTTAGTAAAGAAGAGAAATAAGGAGAGATGAACATTGGAACTTACCCATATCTAATAAACGATCAACTTCATCCATAACTATCCATCTTAAATTTGTGAGATCAAAAGACTCAGTTAATTTGATATGATCTAATAATCTTCCAGGAGTGCTAACGAGCACTACTACACCTTTTCTGAGTCTTGCTTTCTCACTTTTCTTCTTTTCTCCTCCTGAGATGCATCCGCTGACTAAATTGACACAACATTGGGTTAATTTTCCCACAACATCACTGATTTGGTTGCACAGTTCTCTCGTAGGAGCGATGATAAGAGCGCGAGTACCATCCTCTCGCTTTACTGTCGGCGACAGCTGCATCAGATCATTGATCACAGGAATTAGATAACCTAAGGTTTTCCCAGATCCGGTTTGAGATTTCATGAGAACATTATTTCGCTGACTGTTGAGATTTAAGGGGACCGATTTAGCTTGGATGGTGGTGCATGAGGGGAGGCCAAATCCTTTCTTGATTGAATCACTAGGGCTTTGAAGCAATTCAGCAAGGTAAGGATGTAACCCAAGATTTGGAAAGGTTGTTTTTGTGAAGATTTTGGAAGTTGCTTTAATGATTAAATTACTCTTCTCCCATTCCAAAGCATTTTTAGAGACATCACGAGGCTTCATATTGTGGATCTCACCATCATCTACTGGACCTTTCTTCATTCTATCACTTGAAGAGATAGTAGCACTCTTCTTTTCTGTCTTCTTTCCCATCTTCTCTTCTTAAAAACGGACTAAAATACAAGTAAATAGTTGAAAGAATGAATGAATGGAATAATAGAAAATTTTCGTAAACGATTCGTTCCTCCAAACGATGTCCCAAAAGACGATCATCTCAAAGCAACGTCAAATTTCAAGAACGGTGATTCGCCACGAAAATCCGAAAATCCGAAAGTCCATCTAAAAGATCCAGCAATACAAATCGCAAGAATCATCAAATAAACAAGGTTCATCTCTTTGCCTCTTAACCTTTGATCTTCTTCCATTTTATCGGTGATCTCCATCTTCTTTTATCAAGGTTTTGTTCTTCAATTTTTCTATTGTTTATTTTCTGTTTTCAATCAATTGAAATTTTAAGAAGATGGCTGGTAAACCTCCTGTAGTGATTGATAATGGAACTGGGTAAGATTTTTCTATTTTTATTTTTATTGATTGTCACAGCTCATTGTTTGATTATTTTCTTTGTGTGTGTACTATTATTACTATAGATATACTAAAATGGGTTATTCAGGAAATGTAGAACCACAATATATTATTCCTACAGTCCTTGCAACGAAGGCCGATGAAGGTGGAGTGCAAAAGCGTGATGGTGTTGAGGATTTAGATTTTTTTATTGGTGATGCAGCTTTTGCTAATTCAACTACTCATCAAATCAACTATCCAATCAGACACGGTTTAATCGATAATTGGGATAACATGGAGAGATTATGGCAGAGATGTATGTTCGAATATCTTCGCTGTGAACCAGAAGAACACTACGTTCTCTTAACAGAGCCACCACTCAATCCACCAGAAAATCGTGAATATACTGCGGAAATTATGTTTGAAACCTTCAATGTGCCTGGTTTATATATTGCTGTGCAGGCGGTGCTCGCTCTTGCTGCCTCCTGGACTTCCAATAGTGTAAGTAGATCCGTCATTTTTAATACCATTGTTAACCTTCGATGCAGATAAAAGATAGATCCTTAACCGGAGCAGTCATCGATTCAGGTGATGGTGTTACCCACGTCATTCCAGTCGCTGATGGTTATGTTATCGGCAGCTGCATTCAACACATCCCACTTGCTGGTCGAACAATTACCTCCTACATTCAACAATTAATGAGAGATCGTAAAGAACCTGTCCCAGCAGAAGATTCCTTAGAAGTAGCAAAACGTGTAAAAGAAATGTATAGTTATGTATGTCCTGATCTAGCAAAAGAATTCGTGAAATTTGATCAAAAACCAGACAAATATTTTAAGACTTATAATGGTGTTAAAAGATCATCTGGTTTACCATATACATGTGAAGTTGGATATGAAAGATTTTTAGGACCTGAAGTATTCTTTAATCCTGAAATCTTTTCGTCAGATTTTACTACACCATTACCTGATGTTGTTGATGATGCAATTATGAAATGTCCTATTGATGTAAGACGTGGATTATATAAAAATATTGTATTATCTGGTGGTTCTACGATGTTTAAAGATTTTGGTAAACGTTTACAACGTGATATTAAACGTAATGTTGATTTCCGTATGGAATCAAACATTACTAGATTAGGACGATTAGTCAATGCTACTCCTCCTCCAGCAATTGAAGTGAATGTTGTGAGTCATCCTATGCAAAGATATGCTGTGTGGTTTGGTGGATCTATGTTAGCCTCCACGGTTAGTAGATTTAGATTCTTTTGAAAACATTGTTTCTGACAATTTTCTTCTCAGGCGGAGTTCTATCGCGTTTGTCACACAAGAGAGAGATACTTAGAAGAAGGTCCACGAATCGCACGTCATAGTCCTGTCTTCAGTGCTAGTTTATAAGTGAATAAGTGAATAAGTGAATCAGGAATAACAATCTCTTCTAAATCAGATTAAGACCAAGGGTTTTAGTTTCAATGTGTCTGAATTTAAAACTTTCCATTTGGACCATTTCGACTAAAAGTTCCTTCCCTCAAGAATATGAAATATTGGATAGTCTTTGTAATTTAATTATTTTAGTTTCCTCATAGTTTTGTTGGTTTTAATAATTCGAAATACAGTAACAAAGGAATTTAGTTTTCTGCATCTACACTAGTGATGGATCGATTCTTGGCATCAGCGGAAACAGTGGAAGCTGCAACAAGCTCTGGTCGAAGAATTTTCTTGAGATGGAAGCAGTCAGCTGGGTCGATCTTTTTATAATAATCTTTAATCACTTCAATTTCTTCAAATCCTCGTTGTTGATAGAATTGTTTGGCAGCATCGTTACTCACTTGGACATGGAGATACACTTCACCAATCTCAGGATCTTCATTCGCCTTAGTTATGATATGTTCAAGCAGACCAGATGCTATAGAAGCAAAGAATCAGTTAAATTCAGTTTGAAAGAAGGAAGATACCCGAGATATGAACAGGAAAATGAAAAAAAAAAGACACTCAAGCGAAGAATATCTTTCATTTTCCAATATCTCGAGAATCTTCAAAGAAATAATAATATTCACTTACCAATACCAAATCTACGATAAGGTGCAAGAACATTTAATGTCATAATATATAAT
>VKHI01000041.1:10987-22512 GCA_015145745.1 Poterioochromonas sp. DS
AAAGAAATAATAATATTCACTTACCAATACCAAATCTACGATAAGGTGCAAGAACATTTAATGTCATAATATATAATTTCTTATAAGAAAGATTCTCTTCTTTCTCTACACGAGCACAAATTGCACCAACAACAAAACCATTAACAAATGCATATTGTAAATATTTATTATCATATCGATCTAATAATTCATCATAAAATTTATCAGAATATCGTACAGGTAATGTATGAATATTAATTAATCGTAATTGTTTAATATTTGCTTTTGTAATATTTCCAACTTCCCATGGGATTGTCTTTGGTTTTAGGCGATCTTCATTTCCCTTTTCACTATCTTTAGTTGTATTTTGGACTGGTTCAGACATTGTTGCAAAGTTTGATTGATTTTCGAGATAATTTGTGGTTCTTTCAGGTAGTGTAAATTTGCAGAAATGCAAAAAGTCGACGATGGTACGATCGAACTTTGCCAAACTACCGAACTTTGTAATGTCTCCTATATATATTAGTGAGACATTTTCAGGCTATTCTTGACATGAATGGAAGCACTCAAAAAGACTATATTCTTCCTATATTGCCCAAAAGACTATCGCAAATATTCAGTTATGGTACAGAGAGGAGGGAGCTCTTGTCATTCTTGCTGAGCAAATACATTTCGTGAAGGAATGTACATTCTGTCGATACATGCACAAACAACTTTTTGTCTCGTTATAACGAATTCTGTACTTTTTCAAATATACACACCACATTTGTTGATATATTTTGAGATAAGACAGGAGTTTAAGTTCCTCAAGTTCAGCAGCATCAAATGACTAAGATGAATAAAGGGGAGGATTTCTCAATCTTTTGATGTTATGAAATTAGAATAAACGTTTACAAACCAAACAGAATCAGCTCAAATGAAATTTGGACATACTTTCTAAAAATCCGCAACCGTTTCGTCATCCTTCATATCTCACACAATAGACTCAAGGCCAGTGAAAGGTAATACGAGCTATATGAAACTCATTCCTTCTTTTCACTTCATTATATTGACAGTAATGAGATATCTCATAGTTCACTCGATGTCTTTCTCTCCATCTTAAGAAATATCTAAACAAATAAGACCAAAGAACATGCATTAGACCGCCAAACACATTAATAATCCTACTTACCTTGGACTCAATAACTGGAAATAATGATCTCTCATCTCATCGTTAGTTATAATATAACATTGGTATTTAATGCTCGCGTACATCCAAAACCAATCATCATTAAAACCCTTTGGTGTCGCATAGAGATAACCAGCTTTCCTCCACTCTCCTAATATCGTCTGAGCCTGGTCATATTCTTCAGTGGAATCAATCGCAGGATGTAAATGACGAGCATGTAAGATGATGATAGGGAAGAAATCATAATATCTTATTAATTGTTCAATTAAACGATTAATTTGATGATAATTGACGTGTAAAGGAGCACCAGGATAATTTTGTTTATAATATCCAATATTAGCACCATCTACAATAATTATCTTCTTTTTATCATCTTGTGAATGTTGAAATCTATCTTCTAGAAAACTTTCAAATTGATTCCAGGTTTTTAATCGATCCTCTCGGGTTCGCTTCTCTCTTTTGTAGAGCTTTCGAGTGACGTGATAGAGCGTACTCTCTTTACCCTTGTTGAAGCTAGGCTCTCTATTCACGACATAAGATTGAATCTCTTTTAAGAATTGTTGTTGAATGTCTTCTATGAGCTCGATTGAAGCTTCAACTATATCTTCTTTATTAAAAAAGGAAAAACTCCTTTCATAACAATTGTCAGAATCATTGGATAATAATCGGTTATTTCGTGATATTTTCTGCTTCTTCCCCCTTTGTGACTCGTGCTCGGCATGGCGTTTCCTTTCAATATACTTGGCATCCCTCCTTTGTTGTGGAGAAGTGTCGAAGTTATGTCTTGAGCCGGACTGTGGTTGCTGAGAGGTCATTTCTAAAGACCAATCCCTCCCCTGGCTTTGACAGTAGAGGTAAAAGTCACGCTCGCCTAATTCTTTCCCCGCAGTGGTAATCTCCAAACCGCATCTGTAAGCCACAGCCAAGCGATCACGGAGCTTGCCCGCTTCCGCACGGATTAATTGACTCAAGTTTTTCCAGGTCCTTCTGCATCTATCTTTCGCCCACTCTTCTCTTAGCATCTTCGCGAGCTCGCAACGAGCGTGTTTCAACACCACATCAATGTTTGGGTCGATATCTATGATGTCGAAGATCAAAACAGCCATCTCTTGGACAAGATCCTCTGAGGGCTCCTTTACTCCAGCCTTCTCCATCTCTTCCTCGATCCAGAACAGGAAGTTGTTCACGGGTTCTACTGACAACCCGGTATAAGTTAAGAGCGCGCGGCGTATCGTGTACTCCGACTGGAATATAATGTCGTCGAATTGAACACCCACATGATTCTGGCAGATGCACTGCTCGATGCGGGAGAAAAACTCATCATCCGATAAATCTCCGATTGTGTTTGGGTCCCATTCTAGATTTCGACGACGAGTGAAGACAATATAAGCGTCGAGCACTTTCTCCGTAACCAAGGGAGTCATGAAGTCATTTCGCTCCACAATGTAACCGTTGGATCGAACGAGTCGAAGTTGCTCTTTTAACTTCTTCAATTTCGGCCACGAGAGTTCCGTCACAACTGCGACATGTGGCGCCGGTTTCACCACCACATCTGGTTGGCGGGTAATAAGTGGTTGAGGGTTGAAGTTATCGCCCGAGATCTCCATATTAAAGGAGGGTGAAAGAATGTCAACGTTTAGTCTCATATCCTTGTCATTTTCTGGATCTCTCGCCCTTCGTTGTTTCTTCATCTCCTTCCATAAAGTGTACTCTTCCTCACTTCCCTCGTCACTGTCGACGGTTATTCTGATCCATTCGTTGCTGTCCACTTTACAAGACAATTCTTTCCCCTCCTCTCCCTCCTCAGAACTCGAGACATCGTCCTCAAACTCGTCGTCCTCTACCTCATCTTCCTCAGCACTCCCCAGTTCCACGTCCTCACAATTGCCTTGCTTATTTTTTACAGGCGATTGGTATTCTCTCGGAGAGATTAGCTTCTCCGAGGTGGGCTTTTCAAGAGCCTTTTCACCTCCACTAGGAGGGTCAACTTGGTTGGAACCAGTGTTAAGGCTAGGAGGTGTTAGTTCTCTCTCCTTCGCCCTCTCAGGTTGACTCGCAATGTCATTACCTGGGTCGCTAGTCTTGGTCCTCAAGGCCTTCTTAGCTTTCCTTTCCCCTTTCTCTAGGGTGTTAGTACCCAAATCAAGAGATTCCGTAATGGTCTAGATATTACAAATTGTACACAACAACCAAAAGCAAAACTCTTTAAATTAAAATTAATTTCAAATTAATTGCAATGAAATTCAATTTTAATTTATCACCTCTCAATCTTTCATAGAAAGTTCTATCCACAACTTCGTAAATTGACTGGACTCTTAATATAATAGATAACCGTAGTTCACGTTGTTCAAGCTTCATCAAAGTCTCAACAACAACACACAACCAATAACGAACTTCATTGATCAATTAATCAAAGAAGAATGGATAGAGAAGCGGAATTAGAGAATTTTATGCAAACTTATAATATACAAACAACAAAGAAGAAGAGAAAGAAGCTGTTAGAGATGCCAGAAGCAAGCTTTCGAGTGTTTACCATTGGTGTGGAAATTGCGCATTGTTGTAAGGTAAGTTCATCTCTGTTCTCTTCTTAAAGAAAAGTAATTGACACCTTTTTCAGGAATTAAACTTAGAAAAGGCATATCTTGCTTATCAAAAGTCCAAAGACTTTCAGCTTACATTAACTTCGAACATGATGACAAATTTGCTCAGTTTAGCCTCAGGTTTGGGAGAATTAGGGAGTGGAAATCTTCAAGGGCGTCCTACACCTCCTCCGCAAGATATTTCTAAAGCTTTAGAAATATTTTCAGATATGAAAGCGAAGAAAATCAATCTGACAGAAGCTGCTTACTCCTCTATCATCCGATGTTGTTGTGATCACAATCACCTCCAACAAGCTCTTTCCATATATGAAGAGATGAAAAGAGGAGAGATTTCCCCCAAATTAAGAACAGTTACCTCTCTTTTATCTGCTTTCTCGCAGGAGAAGATCGAAGAATCAAATTATTCCGAACCTCTTACCCGCCATAAAATATGTCATGATCTCTTCCAAGAGGGATTTGAATCCTACCATATTATTTACAGTGAGAGAGAATACTATTACCTATTAAGAATTTGTCATATTTCACGTCAAAATTCTAATTTCGTTGATTATCTTCATTTATTAATGGAAGAACTCATGCTATTATCTCATCAAACCACTTTAGATCTGATCCAAGAACATTACCAAGTACTATCTAATGAATCTGACGATCATTACGAAAGTATTTCTTCCTCTATTAGTAAAGAAGGCGTGGTTGAGGCAAATGGAGAGAGATTAAAGTCAATCGATCTCTCAGAAGACATTCAACAAGATCTCTTACTAAAGATTCGATCCTTTGCTGTGAACAGAGATCCTAACTTCAAACACAAGCTGAATAACAAGATCAAAGATAGTATGCTCTATCATTCCACTCAAAAGCTTTCAACGAATCCTACCAATACCTCGACCGAGGCATCAGTAGCAAATGACACCAAGACAACTCCCTCTGCTGAATCAGAGCAACCGAAGCAACAAAACCAAGGTCGACGTCCTTCTCGAGGAAAGGATAAAAGAGAGAATCAAACGCAAGAGGATCGATTAAATACCTGGAATCAATTTGAAAGTTTTCTTGAAGAAAGACATCAACAATTACAAGATAATACAGAGATAGAGGGCATTTCTTCGTTAAGGAAAGGGAAGAAGAAGATAATTATTGTAGATGGTGCTAATATTGGATATTATAAACAAAATTTTCCTGGTGCTCCTTTATATGTCAATTATCATCAAATTAATCGTTTAATTGAACAATTAACAAGATATCATAATTACTTCCCTATTATCATCTTACATGCTCGTCATTTACATCCTGCGATTGATGCAAGAAAATCTCCTGAAGAATATGAACAGGTTCATGCGATATTAGGTGGGTGGAGGAAGGCTGGTTATCTCTATGCCACACCAAAAGGATTTAATGATGATTGGTTTTGGATGTTTGCAACAATTAAGTATCAATGCTATATTATTACCAACGATGATATGAGAGATCATCATTTCCAGCTATTAAGTCCTAGGTAAGTAATTCTAGAATGTTGTAACTACATAAAAGTAGTTCTTATCAATTTTCTTTTGTCTTCTTTTGTTTAGATATTTCTTAAGATGGAGAGAAAGACATCGAGTAAACTATGAGATCTCTCATTATTGTCAATATAATGAAGTGAAAAGAAGGAATGAGTTTCATATAGCTCGTATTACCTTTCACTGGCCGTTAGTCTATTCTTATCGTGTACAACATGTCAAGAGTGAGAGATATGAAGGTTATTACTTCCCTCCTCTCCAACAGCCTGAGCTTCCGATGAAAGAGAATGACGCTGATAACGAAGGAGAAGACTCGGAGGAGGAATCAGAGAATGCTAATGACGTGCAGAAAGCTGAGGAAGAGACGAATGAAGTGTTTTATACTAATAAACATACCGAAGAAGAGGAGAATGACAGCAAGTTGGACAGGGCTGATAGACCTTGGTTTTGCATCTTTCGTGTCATTAGAGCGCCTGAAGAGATGGGTGAAGGAGAGAGTAGGAAGCGTGGAAGAAGTGAAGTAGATAATAGTAATATAGTAGAAGCTCAAAACAAGGCTGAGAATGATGATGATGCTTTGATTGAGAAAGATTTCAAACTGATGAAACGATGATATGTGATTTCTCATTGTAAACATGATAGAACTACGTGAAACTCTTTCTTTAAAGAATGAATACAGATGGTTGATGGGATTTTCCCCTGTCATTCTATCTACCTATATTTTTGTTTTGATAGAAGCTTCAAATGGCTCGACTCGATTACCGATTGTATCGCAGTTTTTCATTCCATTGACCTCGCTTTGAAATGAGAGTATTCAGCGTTTCTTCTCATGTTAAATTTTAGGCAAAAGGAAAGATCTCTTTAAATCACGAAGAGCCACGGCAATGGCTGTTATTCCAATTCCAGCTATCATATCAAAGTAATCACGATTTTATTTCATTGATTTAAACCAAAGGTTCTCACCTATATAACCATAGGCATGAGCATAGTGATCAATATCCTTCTCAGTTCCGAAGTAAGCTTGAGCCACATTTAACAAGATCGTTCTTTTGACTAATAGTAGTGCTGAGCAGGTAGGTGTTAGTCAGGATGTCTTTGAGAATAAAAGCGCCTACCAGATTGAGACAGTTCACCGAGTCTCTGACGATTCACCCAATAATAGTATGTGTATGCTCCGTATAACCCGCATATTGCTCCTGAAGCACCTAATGAAATGGGTGCATTCTCAAAGGCAAAAGTTCCAAGATTCGCAAGAATACCAGAAAAGATAAATATGAGGAGGAATATTATCCTTCCAAACATTTTCTCTACCTTCGAAAAGAAATTACTGAAGTAGGCGCAAATGTAAGAGAGAACGGTGATACCTCAGATCCCACCCGTGATAAAGAGATGTTATTAATAAGTAAATGCTGAAAATCAACATGAAGGAAAATTGATGTCATCAAGCGATAGACTTCACCGCGAAGAAGTTGATAATCGTTTTTCTCATATTTCCTTAATAATAGAGGGTTACGCCAGGAAAATAGGAAGATAACAGTGTTTGTAAAGAACAGTAAATGTGTAATTCCCAGTGAATTTGACACCAATGATTAAGAAGTTGATCATCATTTGAATTACTTCGAGGAATCGTCCCGTTCAATGAAACAAAAGAACAGTGATCATGATACACATTATACACATTGCCTCTCTCTTTTTTCTTCTCCCTTCCTCGTTGTGCGCTGCTTGTTGTGCGTATTTGTGTCCCACTCTTCCTGCTGATTGTTTGACAGCTGGTAGGCAGTGTTTTCATTCATTCTTGACCTTTGTTCTGAGTGTTACGAACAGGTTGTGTTTCGAGTGGTGTTTGTAGTGTATGTGTAGTGTTTCGAGTAGGGTGTGTTTTTTCTAACAGGGTGTGTTTCAAGTAGTGTACGATCGTGCAGTAGTTCAAAAATGCAGTGTCCTCTCTCTCCTACAAAAATTGTGTTGTTCTTGCATGGCAAACTAACTAAGCAAGCCAAGACATTTCCAAGAATGAAACACACAAATTAATTCCATTTTCATCCTCATTGAAAGATGATGTTCTTCAAATTTCTTGTTGTTTTTGCCTCATTGACTCTTATTACTGGTCAAACTATTGCCCAAATTGAAAGTCTTCCTCTTTGTATTACTGGTGCAACTCCTTTTCGAGTCGCTGATGAGTGTGCTCCTGGGTGGTATTGTCCACTATACAATACCTCTAACTCCAGCACTTACCCAGTCCAATGTGCTGCAACCGATGACTGTCTCTTGGATCGTCTGAAAACTGACTTCTGTGACCGTCAAGGAAGATACGAACCAGTCCTTTGCGAGAAGGGCTATTACTGCCCAACATCAGTAGAACAGATTAAATGTCCAAAGGATCATTTCTGTCCAATGGGACAATATGAACCAATCTCATGTGGATCTTTAACTTCCTGTCCTGAAGGATCAGATAAAAGAACTGATTATAGCTCATTAATTGCCATTGTTGTGACAGATGTCACAGTAGCTTTGATCTGGTGGCTGCGAAGAATGTCCAAACATTATAACAAAGCAAAGGATAGCGTCACGCCAAAAGACGTCGCCGTAGAAGAAGTGGAAGAACAAGATATTCAACAATTAGAAGAAGGGAAAGATTCAGATCGTACCATTTCTCCTGATACTTTAAAGCTCTGTGAAGGCTTTATTCGCGCTCAGGAGACTTTACCTCCAATGCAGATTAGGTTCACAGAGATGTCATTAACTATCCCAGCACAGAATCAATCCTCCAAGTCGAAAACAATATTAAAAGGTGTGACAGGATCCATTGAACCAGGTAAAGTGACAGCGATTATGGGTCCGTCAGGTGCAGGGAAGACAACCTTCTTAAACACAGTCTTAGGCAAGGTCGATCCTTCCTGGGAACGAGGTGGAGTGCTACAGATCAATGGAGTTCAAGAAAACTTATTAAGATTTCGTAAGATCATTGGATATGTGCCCCAAGAAGATATCATGCATCGTGACTTAACCGTGAGAGAGAATATCACCTACTCTGCAATGATTCGATTACCACGTCATTGGACTGCTGCTGAACGAGAAGGTCACATTAACGCCACCATCGCTGCCGTGAAACTATCTCATGTCGAGGATGTAACAATTGGTGATGAAGTTCGTCGTGGTATTAGTGGTGGTCAACGCAAGAGATGTAATATTGGCATTGAGTTAGCTGCTGCACCGCTCTTTCTCGTCTTAGATGAGCCGACGTCAGGCTTAGACAGTACTTCTGCTATGGATATCTGCCAAGTATTAAAGGATCTAGCTGCCAATGCAGGAATTACTGTTGCTATGGTGATTCATCAGCCACGTATTGAAATTTGGGAGCAATTAGACCAACTTCTATTACTCGCTCCTGGAGGTCTCACTGTCTATCAAGGTCCTCAGAAATTCGCCTCTGCCTACTTTGAACAATCTTGTAATGTTGCCCTGAAGCCTGGTGAGAATCCTGGCGATGCTTTGATGGATCGTATTGCTGAACAAGCTTCAACACTCGTCCATGCATGGAGTAAAGATGGAGAGAAGCAGGTCGCCTTGTTATTGAAAGAGAGCGGTGATGACAGATATAAGAAGCAAAGTGATTACCTTGCATCCAAAAGAAGTGATAAGGGATCAAGTAAAGAGAAAGGTTATGCTGCTATTTATAGCTCAGAAGGAAGTGATTATCCTCCTTTCCCTCAAAGTGAGTTGCGAGTAAGCGCTCCTTTCCTCAAACAGATTTATCTTGCCATTGTAAGAAACTTATGGAAGCAATTAGCGAATCTACCATACTTAGAGATGGGCCTTGCGCTCTTAGCTGGAGGGCTGATGGGAGATCTAGCTGAGGTGAAGTATCAAGGAGTTTTATCATCTCCTTACACTTTGTTCTCACCTACTCCCCTGGAAGGCTCGATTGGCTCGTTCTTCAATACAGTTGGTCTTGCTCTTAGTTTAGCTTCAGCTAGTGCAGGAGTGAGTGTCTTTGGTGAAGAGATGCATATTTATGGAAGAGAAGTCGCTACAGGTCATAACCATTTAGCCTATTTCCTTGGAACCAATATAGCACAATTACCAAAGATCTTTATTGCAGCATTACATTTTTCCTTCCTTTTCCATATTATTAATCAATGTTTAACACCTTTTTCAACATTCTTTCCGATTGCATTCTTATTATACTTTGCAATCTATGGACTGGCATGTATTGTAAGTATGTTAGTCGCGAGGAAGAATGCTCCTCTCTTAGCTGTCGTTGTATCATTATTCTTCGCATCAATGACACAAAAAGGAGGATTCCCTGAAGGAATACAATACTTTAGTGCATCAAGATGGGCGACAGAGGCAATCTTTACGAAAGAGTCAGAACCATTCCTTCATATCATGGAAGTGAAAGATGTCTCAGCACATAATGCTGGATACACATTAGATCGAGTGACAGAAGACTTTGTTTATATGTTTTTAGTAGGTCTTTTCTATCGATTGATTGCATATATTTGTATGTTACACAAGGATCGTCGAATTGTCATCTGGAAGGAATTGTTTCGTTAATTGAATGTTAAAAGAAATGTGAAGAAATTCGGAATCAGAAGGATTGCAAACATCCCCCGAATTTTATGAATGATAATATCTTAATACTAATCACCATAATTCTAATAAATACAGTAGAATTAGTTTGTTCAATGAGATATAGATAATAATCTACACAGTCGGTCCGAATAAAATATATTATTGTATAGATACCAAGCTTTCCCTCTTTCCTTAATTTTAAACTTCATTCGGTCAAAGAACTGAAGTTATATTTTAAACATGTAAAAAAGCGTGACAAGTAATTGAGTCATATTCAGATTTATAAAATACTTATACTCAGAGAGACAACATTATCAAAAGATTATAATATTGACTAAAACAAGAATTATTACGAAACGGAATCACTATAGTATAAGAGTATTTAAGGTTTCTTCTTGTTAAATCTGAGTGAACGAAAAAACTTCTTTAAATCACGCACAGCGAATATGATAGTTGTTATTCCTATTCCAGCTATTTTTACAGAAGTAAAAACTCGTTCATTTCATTTTAATTTGAATCAAAAGCTCTTACCTATAAAGCCATATGCATGAGCATAGTGATCGATATTACTTTCCGTTTCCACGTAAGCTAAAATCACATTACACAATATTGTTCTTTTTACTCCTTTCAGTACTATAGATATAGTATTAGACAGAAATTCCTTTAATCATGAAAAGATTTACCGTACTGAGTTAGTGAACCAAGTCTCTTACGATTCGCCAGATAATAATACGTATATGCTCCATATAACCCACATATTGCTCCTGAAGCACCTAATGAAACTGGTGCCTTCGCAAAAGCAAAAGTTCCAAGATTAGCAAGAATGCCAGAAAAGAAATAAATTAGAAGGAATAATATCCTCCCAAACATTCCTTCTACCTTAGAAGAATGTAAATAAAAACATTAGATGTAGAAAGAGAAGATATTACCTCAGGTCCTATCTCTGATAAAGAGAGGTTATTTGCCGTGATGTGAGGAAGATCAGCATGAAGGAAAATTGATGTCACCAATCGATAGGCTTCACCACGAACAAGTAGATAATCATTTTTCTCAAACTTTCTCAATATTTGAGGATCACTGGATGAAAAAAAGAAGATTATCAAGTTGATGAGTTCAAGTAAATGGCTCATTCCCAGCGACTTTGAATTATTTGTCTTCCTTAGACCGAAATAATTATCGGAATTACTCCGATGAATCTTATCATTCAACGAATCAACAGAATAATGATCTTGATTCGATAACAAGAGATCATCATCAACTGATCGCTTGCTTGTTATTTTCCCACTTTGAATAAGAAATCGGGTCGAGATTGGATGCGAAGAAATACATACACTTAAGCAGAGACAAATGCAAGCCATAAGCCAAAAGCCAGGTCTTAACTTCATCTCGAAATCAAGTGGTTTTGTCCTTAACCTTAAGGATCTCAAAAGATATTAAGATACAACCTACGACGTAAATTAAAGATAAATTCAGTCAATTAGCGAGATTTTATGAGGTGGTGTGACTTTATGATGTTTTGACGCAGCTTCTGACCTCGGCGGTGTTCACTGTATTGTACGTTGACGGATCCTCTCTGAGAGACTTGGCAGTATTGACTGAGCGATATTTTGTTTCAGCGAACTCTCTTACTCTTAAAAATGAGTTCAGTCTCGAGTGAAAGCCATGAAGCCATCGATCACAAAACAAGTATCAAGTATGCTGGCACCTTTG
>VKHI01000041.1:22522-84846 GCA_015145745.1 Poterioochromonas sp. DS
TCCAAAAGACACAAAGTCCCGATCTTCTGTCCCTCGATTGTGATGCTAGCTCCTGCATAGAACCTGTAGTGAGGTGGGTTCACCACATAAGGAGAATCGATAAATCTGGGATCTTTGAGAGTATCCCTGACAATAAAGACAGGAGGAGAATCGTCCAAGATGGCATGTCCACAGAAAGCACCTTTTCGCGGACCTCCCTTCCAATCAATTCCACACCTTGATTTGACGTTTAACCGATCAACATCAACCAGATTCAGAAAAGAACAAGGTACCTAAAACGAATATCATGAATGAGAACAGAAAACAAGAAAATCGCAAACCACTCACATGGAAGAGTCGAACAGCCATTGAAGTGTATCTGTCATAACTTTCTTCCTCTTTCGAGTCTAACAGCTCAGTTTGCCTCAAGATCTTCAACCTTTGGCTTTCAGACGTTGGAAGAGGGAAGCCACGATCATCATCACAATCACAAGTCCCGGTTACTGTCATTTTCGTTGAGTAACGTGAATGAACCGCAATAACAGTAACACACAGACAATTCTAACAATAACGTAACTGAAAGGTTCTTGGTGTTGAGGCGTGGGTGGGCGAAACTGGGCAAAGATTCAAACTTCAATAAGAGAAGTTGGACAAATTTGTCAAAATTAATCAATTCTTAAATTGGCGTTACAATAAGGTTTTTTCCAACAGAACTATCTCTGATCTCTGACACCCCTGAAAATGAGTTCAGTCTCGAGTGAAAGCCATGAAGCTATCGATCACAAAACCAGTATCAAGTATGCTGGCACCTTTGATGTACTTTGCTTGGGGTTGACGATTGTGATTGGCGGTCAGGTGTTCTCATGGAACCCTCTGCTCCTCTCAGGGTTCTGGGAGAGTCTGACAGGGTTATTGAGTACGGCATTGATGTATTTCTGCTTGGTGTTTTGCATCTCAGAGATGACGAGTGCATTACCCTTCTCAGGCGGTTCATATGGTTTTGTGAGAGTGTGTATCGGTCCTTTCTTCGGATATGTGATAGGATGTTGTGAAGCACTGCAGAATGTCGCCTACGTGGTCTCAGCGGTGATTCCATTAGCTCAAATGTTGCCCTTACTTCTCAAAATGGACCACACTTATGAACCATTGATATGGGTTTTCTTCTTCTTGACAGCATTAGCTTTCAACATTATTGGCAAGAATTATTTCTGGAAGTTTAATGTTGTCATAGGAATGGTGTCATTAGTTCTGATTGTATTTTATATTGCATCAACAATTCAATATGTAGATTTTGACAAGTTCTCCGGTGTGCAAGATTCTTCTTTTGACGGAGGAAACTTTATGACATATTTACCTTATTGTGCTTGGTTTTTCATGGGAATTGAAGGCTTACCATTAACCTGTGTTGATTGTGCTAAGGTAAGTCTTTCCATTATCGATACTGTATTGTTCTAAAATTTCCTTTTTCTAAAGCCTGCCAAGGAGATTCCATATGCAATGGTCGGCTGTATGAACATTTTGTTCTTCAGTGGTATGGGCGTTTCTTTGTCTCCTTGGCTCAGAGTCCAGGCATTGAAGAGGTTGCGCTCGCAGCGGTCCCATTAAACTTCGGCTACAGTCGCTTCCTCGGGATATCTGAAGATACAGCGACGTGGTTGGCCATCCCCGCTGCTTATGGCACGGGGTTTGGCTTCATGTTCATGTATGGTCGACAAATGAGCTCGATGGCTCGCTCAGGGCTTTTCCCAGCGATTTTCAAGCTTCGGACAAAGTTCTCTCATACTCCTTATGCATCACTTGCCTTTGGATCATTAGTTGCTGTGTTAGGAGTGATCATTATCCACACGACAGATCCTGCCTCTCTCGAACAAGTGTTCTTAGTGTGCGTCTTATCGAGTTATTTGGTGTATATCTCGGTCTTCATCTCGTATCTCCTGTTCCAACATCGTTATTCTACGATGCAACGAGAGTTTCGAAATCCATTAGGAAGATTCGCTCCAATCTATGGTATATCTTTCTCTTTGGTTGGTATCGCTTCTGTCTTAGGATTTCAAGATAGTGCAGAGATACCATTAGTGATATTTATTAGTTATTTAATCTTTCTTGTGGTTTTCTATTATTGCTATGGTTATAAGACTCAGATTCTGTCAGAGGATGAGCAGAAGGTAATGTTTAAAGCTTATGTGATAAATGGTAAGCCAGTAATACTGTATAACCCCTCCCTATCGTTATCACTCACTCTCTCCGTAACTATAGCGAATGTGATGAAACGAGGTCACAAGAAAGGTCGTAAAGCAGGAAAGGGAGGAGTATCAGGGGGAGGTAAAGGAGGTGTCGCTTCCGTCCTGTCTGGTTCTAGTGTTGCCCCTTCCACCTCAGAAGCTGCTGATACTAGTAACCATAAAGAGCCTCATCAGATCATCCCCTCTAAAGATAACGAAGATGAAGAGGAGGTAGAGGAGGAAGAGGAAGAATTCATCGAAGATATGAATACTCATCTGAATGCTCGTTCTTGCGATGAGACCACACCAGGTGACATAGAATCAGGAAAGACTCACGAGAAGCAACAACAAGTGCAACCTGCTGAGCTTATTACTCGTACTAACCACATCATGTGGTCGAGCAAGATGCCTGACTTTATTAGCAACAATAAAGTAGCTCCTATCATAATCTCTCATCCACCACCGCCGAATGATTTAGTGGGCTTAGAAGGAGTTATCGATTCACCTCGAGCATCACAGATGTTGGTAGTGAGGAATAATACTCATCCTGATTCAATCCTTCGTAAGAGCTTCCTCCATAGCTTATCAGAGAAGGTACAGGAAGTGTTTCAAGACATGAAACTCGTGCCATTACTCCCTGATGATCGAAGAAGACCTTATGAGGAGTTGGTTATTGCAGAGATGTGTGGTAAGTTATCAGAAATTAATGAGCAATGAGGACTCTCAACTGACCTTGTAAAACTCATTTATTCATTCTTTTTTTATTGGTATGCCTCTTTGTTGTATATTATAATCGCTTTTTTCTATACCAATGATTTCAGCGATTTTTCTGCAAATTCTATTTGCCATATTTGCTTTTGTTTGTTTCCTATTCTTTTGGCGTGATTTGAGAGTCGAACAGCTCATAAGAAACTCAAACCGCTCGAAAACTGTTGTTCCGATTCATATCTCACACTTTCCTTTGATGTCACCCTTCTCTCTGTCTGTATATAGATATAACATACTTGTGAATGCTCTTTCCTTCCTTCTTTTTTGTGTCTTTTATTTGGTTTCTCTCACCCTGGTTCTCTCTCTTTGGCAAGATCGACAGACTCAAATTCTATCTTTAAACAGCAATTATTATAAACAGAAGATTATAGAACAGAAAACTATTTCTAAGGAAATAAAAATAGCAGAAATATCTCTGTAGTGAAAACCGCTCCAATGAAAACAGATATCTAATACTTTCTTTTTAATTTGTCAAAATTTGTCTCATGAGGTACTCATATTGCATACTGTTTATTATTATGATGTCATATATCATACCCTGTATTTCTCATTTCCAATACTCCTTTTTTGTTTCTGTGTGTATGTATGTGTTATGATTGTAAGTGAGTCATATTTAACAATAATATTAAAACACTCATAACGTCCAACGTATTGTAAAAAATTGTTTATTTTTCCTTCTTCACCACGCATCTGTAAAGCTGAAATAAATTCATATTAGAGAATATGAACAGAACAAATTCAATTGAAAGAAAAATCAGCGAGGAATGCCTATGACGTAAATTAAAGCATAACTCAACTGACACTGGGTCAGCGGAAAAGAACAGTCAGATCTAACAGATCATATCTACATCCTTTTCCATTGTGAAGATTCAAAAAATGAGTTCAGTCTCGAGTGAAAGCCATGAAGCCATCGATCACAAAACAAGTATCAAGTATGCTGGCACCTTTGATGTACTTTGCTTGGGGTTGACGATTGTGATTGGCGGTCAGGTGTACTCATGGAATCCTCTGCTGCTCTCAGGGTTCTGGGAGAGTCTGACAGGGTTATTGAGCACAGCGTTGATGTATTTCTGCTTGGTGTTTTGCATCTCAGAGATGACGAGTGCATTACCCTTCTCCGGCGGTTCATATGGTTTCGTGAGAGTGTGTATCGGTCCTTTCTTCGGCTATGTGATAGGATGTTGCGAAGCACTACAGAATGTCGCCTACGTGGTCTCCGCGGTGATTCCATTAGCTCAAATGCTGTCCTTACTTCTCAAAATGGATCACACTTATGAGCCATTGACATGGGTTTTCTTCTTCTTGACAGCATTAGCCTTCAATATTTTAGGAAAGAATTATTTCTGGAAGTTTAATCTTGTCATAGGAATGGTGTCATTAGTTCTGATTGTATTGTATATTGCATCAACGATTCAATATGTTGAATTCGACAAGTTCTCCGGTGTACAAGATTATTCTTTTGATGGAGGAGACTTTATGACATATTTACCATATTGTGCTTGGTTTTTCATGGGTATTGAAGGTTTGCCGTTAACCTGTGTTGATTGTGCTAAGGTAAGTCTTTCCATTATCGATACTCTTTTGTTCTAAGATTTCCTTTTTCTAAAGCCTGCCAAGGAGATTCCATATGCAATGGTCGGCTGTATGATCATTTTGTTCTTCAGTGGTATGGGTGTTTTCTTTGTGTCGTTATCTCAGAGTCCAGGCATTCATGAGGTCGCCAATGCAACGCTCCCATTAAACTTCGGCTACTGTCACTTCCTCGGGATATCAGAAGATACAGCGACGTGGTTGGCGATTCCTGCTGCTCATGGCACGGGGTTCGGCTTCATGTTCATGTATGGTCGACAAATGAGCTCAATGTCTCGCTCAGGTCTTTTCCCAGCGATTTTCAAGCTTCGCACGAAGTTTTCTCATACTCCATATGCATCACTTGCCTTTGGATCGTTAGTCGCTGTGTTAGGAGTGATCATTATCCACACGACAGATCCTGCCTATCTCGAACAAGTGTTCTTAGTGTGCGTCTTATCGAGTTATTTGGTGTATATCTCGGTCTTCATCTCGTATCTCCTGTTCCAACATCGTTATTCTACGATGCAACGAGAGTTTCGAAATCCATTAGGGAGATTCGCTCCAATCTATGGTATAGCTTTCTGTCTTGTTGGGATGGCTTCGGTAGTCGCTTTTCAAGATGGTACGGAGATGTCATTGATTATATTCGTTGGTTATTTAATATTTCTTGTCGCTTTCTATTATTGCTATGGTTACAAAACACAAATTCTGTCAGAGGATGAGCAGAAGGTAATGTTTAAAGCTTATGTGATGAATGGTAAGTAACACTGTAACTTCATCTTCTTATTATCGCTAACTGTCTTTGTAATTCTATAGCGAATGTAATGAAACGAGGTCATAAGAAGGGTCGTAAAGCGGGATCAGTAGGAAGGGCGTCGGTCTTCTCTGGCTCTAGTGTTGCTCTCTCCACGTCTGAAGCTGTTGCTACCAATACCCACAAGCGTCATCAGATCATCCCCTGTAAAGAGAACGAAAATGAAGAAGAGGTTGTGATAGAAGCGGAAGAATTCATCGAAGATATGAATACTCATCTGAATGCTCGTTCTTGTGATGAGACCACACCAGGTGACATAGAATCAGGAAAGACTCACGAAAAGCAACAACAAGTGCAACCTGCTGAGCTCATTACTCGTACTAACCGCATCATGTGGTCTAGCAAGATGCCAGAATTGATTAGCAATAATAAAGTAGCTCCAATCGTGATCTCTCATCCACCACCACCGATTGATTTAGTGGGCTTAGAAGGAGTTATCGATTCCCCTCGATCAACAAAGATTTTGGTAGTGAGGAATAATACTCATCCTGATTCAATCCTTCGTAAGAGCTTCCTCCATAGCTTATCAGAGAAGGTACAGGAAGTGTTTCAAGACATGAAACTCGTGCCATTACTCCCTGATGATCAAAGAAGACCTTATGAGGAGTTGGTTATTGCAGATATGTGTGGTAAGTTATCAGAAAATAATGAAGACTAACTCACACCGACCATATATGAAATTTCTTTGTTCTTTATTGATACTACTTGTGCTATTTTATCTTTCACGTTTTCCTACAATACTTTCTATGATTTTTATTTCCAATTTTCTTTTCTTTTCTTTTCTTTTGTTTTATTTTGATTTCATTTTACTTCATTTGTCATGATTTATTATGGAAACTATTGTTCTTATTTATACTGCATGTTTTCCTTCTTCTTCATTCTTTATTTTTCATGATGTTTCCCCTCTGTATGTATATAGATATAACCAATAGTTATGAATGCTTTGTCACTTTCTTTGTGTATCTTTTCTTTGAGTTTTTTCTCCTTCTTCTATTTGTCAAACCCCACATTATACCCTGAAACAGCAATTATTATGAACAGAGAAATTGAGGAGTTATGGATTCTAGACTATTATGAGGTCAATCTCTATATTGAATACCGCTCCAATGAAACACATATTGTATACTTTATTTCGCTTTCGACCATTTATCTCATCGCCAGCAGTCACAGATCTTAATCAGATTTTCATGTCATATCATATTGTATACTATCTATTCTAATGATTTAACCTACCCTGTATTTCACTTTGTTATTTGTCTGTGTGTGTTTATGATCTATGTGAGTCATAGTTTTAACAATAATATGAAAAGCATCCTATAATTGTCGTTCTTATGATATTCATGTATTGTTACAACAATTCACTTTTCTCTTTGTCGCTTATCAATGAAAAGCAGGTACAGAATTATATAAAATTATTTACAAACAAAAAGGAAACTTCAACACAGAATAACTTCTGTCGAAATGTATTGTTCACTTATATATATCATCATCAAAGTGCAGACACGTAAATATTCAAAACAACAGAAATCTCTTTTTCTTCGATCTGTCGACGTATTAAGTATTATAATTACTCTATTATTACTTGTTTCGAATCAAACACCAAATATAAGTGCAATGAAATTAACAAAATAAAGGGGGCAAAGAAACACAAGAAAGCGTAAACATTCAACACAGAAACATGTAATTCTCACACAAAAACAGGTCATGGAAGTGAGCAAAATAAAAACAGAAACAGCTGAAAACAAAAAAAGAAAACAAAACGACAACAAAATATATGAATCTGTGGCTGATATGCTATTTGGAATGTCTAAAGCATTGATTCTCTCTCTCATTGTTTAAATGTATTCAGCACTAATAAGAAGGAGAGAAGGGATAAAATAATAAATAGCAGAGATAGAAAGAAAGAAAGAAAGAAAGAAAGAAAGAAAGAAAGAAAGAAAGAAAGAAAGAAAGAAAGAAAGAATCATAATTCTATGAAGTAAAACACAAGGAATAAAATACACAATCTTTTAGACAAACGAACTGATACAAAATATATATACATATCATAATAAAACACGCGAAAGAAAGGCAAACAAATACTCATTCGACTCCTGATGAGATGATGCTATTATAGAAGGATTGCTCAGGAGAAATAACAACTCGATTACTCCTCTTTTGATGATGGTGCAGGGAACAATGATTGTGAGGAAGTGCTTTCGTCAATCGATAGTGTTTCCATTGATCTTTAATCATCTGAAAAGGTGTAAGAAAGAAGGAAGACATTGGAGCTGAGCGAGGACTCTTTCTCTTCTCTCTACATCGAATGATTTCATTACATTCTTCTTGAAGAGATGATTGGCAACATATGGCTTTGGATAAAGTTTTCACAATGGAATATTCTTGACAATAGGTAAAATCATATGCTGGAATTGAAATTTCATAGACAGGATGATGCTTCATTGACACTTCGGACTTGAAGTGATTTAACACGTGATGACAGTTACTAACACTACTCAGAATAGAGAAAAAGTCAAAAAGTTCTTCCATCTTTGCACAGGCACAAGAAGAATCATTTTCTTTCACACGAATTAACCATTGTCCTGCTTGAACAAAGGAACCTTCCTTGATTTGTTTAGTTTTTAATTCAATGGTGATTTTAACACTTTGGTGAAGATAATCAAAGAGATCATAAATGAGCATAATAAGAAGTTTCATTAAGGTTGGATAGGTGTAAATCAGCTTTGAAGTGGGCGTTTTTCGGTCTCTTTCAGAAGGAGTAGTAATCCATTCAACAGAGACGTATTGGTGACATTCTTTTACTGATTGATTGAAAGCAGAATCAGTGGCAATCTGATAGAATTCATTTAACTCTTTTCGCATATCCTCTTCGTTCATTTTACTTAAAGTTTTGTACAGAACTTCTTCTTGATTAATGAAGGGTAATGTTGAAGGAAGATCAGGAATGGTTTGACAATATTCAAGCTGATAAATTTCAACTAAAAGGCGAGTAAAAGTTTCAATAATTAGCATAAAACGATTTACTTCGCGGGAGAGAGTTTTCGCTTCTTTCAAGAGATCAAGTTGTTGTGGTAAGGCGTTTTCCTTGGGATGGGAGGAACCCTGTCTGAATCTCTCTTTCAACGATATGAGAGTTGCTGCAAGGCTACGTTTAGATTGATCAATATGGTTCAAAGGAATTTGAAGTAATTTGAGCATCTTTCCATTAAAGTGCAGGGTTTGGTGCAGGTTTATGAGGTTCTGCTGTCGTCGTTGGGCAATCATATCACTAACAATTCCTGCTAGATCTTTCAGCATTGCTATCTCCTTTTCCCCAAAGTTATCTTCACCCCTCACTTTAGTATCAATGATACACAAAGTTCCCAAACGAACACCATCAACTTCTAAACTCGCTCCTGCATAGAAGCGAATGAAGGGATAATCCAGCACATGTGGATTATCACGAAAATGAGGATCTTTCAAAGTGTTAGGGATAACAAAAACTGGAGGGGCGTTCTCGATGATGGCACGAGCACAGAAGGAAGATTGGCGCAAAGTTTGACTTTGAGGAATTCCCACTCTTGCTTTGAACCACAGGCGATCTTTGTCCACCAATGAGATAACAGCAATAGGGGCCTGACGGGAAGAGATGTGAAAAGAGAGAGTGTGATTGACTATCACCTCACCTTAAATATCCTTGACGCCAGAGTTGTAAATCGTTGATAAGACTCCTCACTACCAGTATCAAGTATTTCAGCTTCATGGAGAACTCGTAATCTTCTCTTCTCGTTGAGTGGGATAGATATCTTTGACTTCATCAATCAATCAAGATTATTTCTAACGATCCCCTTTATCATCGCCTGATTGGAATTAGACTAGTAATTAGACTAGTAATCAACGTCGTCTTCTCTATCTCTACCTTGACCTTCTCAATCCTATCCTTTCCTCTCTCCTTCCCACCGTTTTCGCCCATTGCTGGTACGTACTTAGATCAATCCAACCTTTACTGCCCTTCTCTTGGCCCATGTTTCCGTTTTTTCCCCGTTTTTTCCGTATTATGTTCGTTTTTTTCCTTCCGTATTTGTGAGAATTAATCTTCAACAGTTACTACTTGATCATTCGTCGTTATTATATGAAGTACAATGGGTTTAGGTGATGATGAAAGAAGTCATACAGGGAAATATTTTCCGATACCGAAGAATGAAATTATCCGATTGAAAATTCTACAGCAAACTGATCTTTTAGATACAAAAGAAGAGGAAAATTATGATAGATATACTTCAATGGCTGCCAGACTCTTTCATGTAAGATACTGAAACCTTACACTTTCGAAAGTGTTTTACGATGTTTCTATTTACTATAGATTCCAGTTTCTTCTCTTAATCTCGTCGATACAAATCGAATATTCTTAAAATCAAGATTCGGACTCAAAGCTAAAGAAATTCCTAGACAAGGTGCTTTCTGTTGTTATACCATTATGGAAGATTCTCTGCCGGTCATAGTCGCTCATGATACTCTCAAAGATCCCAGATTTATCGATTCTCCTTATGTGGTAAACCCACCTCACTACAGGTTCTATGCAGGAGCTAGCATCACAATCGAGGGACAGAAGATCGGGACTTTGTGTCTTTTGGACACAAAACCATTGGGAGAGGATAGATTTGGCGAGAGAGAAGCTTTGATCTTGCAGGATTTGGCTTGTATCGTGGGGAATCTGATTCGCACAAGAAGAGAGGAGAAGCTGAGCAACATCTATGAGAGCTTGATGATGAATGCAGATATCTTGAAACTATATCGTATTCCATTACAAAATGTGATGGAATGTAAGAAGAGTGTAGAGAAAGTGTATCGAAAGACAGTGGCAAGTTCTCGTCATCGTCGTCCTTCCACCTATTTCCCTTGTGTTCGACTCTTACAAGAGAAGACTGATAAACTCTCACGACAAGTGAAACTGTTATTAAATGTTTCATCAATTATTATCAAATTAATGAAAGAAATTTATCAATTATATCATTTTTCTACTTTATCTGATCTATCGGATGATCTTCTTGTAAATACATTAAAACAATGTAATCCTCATAGTATAGACAATCCTTTTATCTATCGTTCTTTAACTCAGATGCATTATAAGAAAGTTCAAACACAAGTTCAGCAGTATATTGAAACGACTTTACCTCCAACGAATGCAAGAAAAGAGGAGCAATCATTAGTGAAGTATCAAAGGTTGACGGACTCCCTTCCCACGGACTCTGCAATTTCGATTTACTCTTACCCTACTTTAGTCCAAGTGATTTTAATGGTTTTGTATAATATTTTTGATTTCTGGGGAGAGAAATCACAGATAACCGTGAATGCCCGACTGAAGCAAGGAGGAGAAGAGGATGAGAATGAGGTGATTCGATGTGGAGTCTGGTGTATTAATGTTCGATTATTGCAGCAGGAGTCAAACATTGACATTCATTTCTTAACAAAATTATTTACAATCTTTGAAAGAGTATCACATTGTCGTCATTATATGATTCATCAAGTGAGAGGAGGTGATGATGAAAGAAAGAAGGAGGATTCAGAGGACGTCACCGCAACTACTCCAACTTCCTCTCCTCTTCCTTCTTCTTCTTCCTCACGTTTAATACAAGATATTTATCGAATAGAAATACCATTTTATCTATTTGACTTCCATCATGATGAAAGATTGAATCAATGTATTGGATGTGCTTCTATGTCCTGTAGTGAAAGATTATCCTTGAAAACTAGTATTAAGAAGAAGAATGAGGAAGATCAATTGTTGACTTTATCCATGAAACAAAAGCCGACGTGTTCTTCTAATTCTGCTTCTTCTTCAAAGAAAGGATTTCACTTCGCTTCATCATCTTTCCATTCATTACAAAAACAATGGAGTTTCTTTCGATCTTTCCAGAAATCATTACAAAAGATTTATAACAGCAGTGAACCAGAAATTAATGAAAAAGAAGAAGAAGAAGAAATCAATCTAAATCATGAAGGATAAATAAATCACTTCTATCTATTCATGAAATAACGTACTATCTATGGATATTATTTCTTTTGATTCTAAAAGGAACAAAACTTCTACTGAATCTACTCGCTGACATCTCCTTCAAACTATGGGACTAACTACTCCTACTACTATTATTATTATGATTATTCTTTTTTGTTTTTTTCTTAAAATAGATTTATAATTGATGTATGACTTTCTATAAAGTTCTTTTTTTTCATTCTTTTCTTCTTATTGTTTTCTTTGTTTTCATTGAGTTTCATTGTTTCTTTCTCCCACTCATCTTATATGAAGCAAGTTATAATGTGTGTGAGTAACGTTTAACAGTTCTCTTAACTATAAGTTTGCTTTCTACAATTTCCTGTCACCGTTGACATCGGTTTGTTCCAGCTGAGAATGAAAGCTCGCACATAAAATGTAACTGAACTGTCCGGAAGCATTCCGGACCTCCCTACTAACTGAATTGGTCTTTAGTTTGCGTTCGACTTTGAATGCTTTCTTTAGGGGAAGAGGAGATTTACAACAGCACAGTTCGATACTTGTTTCTCGCCTAAGGTAAGCAAATAGGGGGAAACATAAAGAGAAGAAGGTAAGAAACAATGACCATAAAGTAACTCAGTCAGTCAGGTATGTTTGTAAATAATTTCTTATATTTCAAGCATATTTTCATTGTAAGAAAACAAGAGATGACTAATAAACTGTTCACAAGTCTATTATTCTTTATATTATTTTTAAAGACATAAAGCATTCAAACAAACATCAAAGTACTGGAAATGACAAATACAAGCAATGACATATCAAATATCATTACAATATGAGGGATCTGATGAAGATCTATCATTGGTGGAGATGAGATGACAGAGATAATTAAATAAAGTATTTTTTTTAATACATTTGACTCTTTGCTATCTATATCTACTAATGAGGTAGGTTACTATAAATATTACAATCTTCTGTTCGTAGTAGTAGTTGCTGTTTCAAGATAGTATTCGAGGCAGTCAAGTTTCACAAAGTGAGAGAAATAAAGAAAGAAGGATAGGGACAAATAAAGTGCATCCAGAGAAGGGCGAAAGAGCAGCCATAACTATTGGTTATATCTATATATACATACATAAGGGAGGGAAGTCATGATACAAAACAAAATACAGTAGAGCGTACAGGCAATATGACAGAGTACAATAGTTTTCAGAATACAAGGAAACTAGAGTGGCTTGAGTTTGTTTTAAAGCCGTTCTATTATACAGTCATGACAAATGAAGAAGAAGAAATAAAAGCAACAATAAAAAACCGTAGAAACGATTGTGAGAAAGTGAAGAGAAAGCGGTGAAACAAAGACAACAAAAAACAAAAAGTAGTATTAATAAAGCATCTTCTTATTCGTTGTTATTATTTTCTGATAACTTACCACACATATCTGCAATAACCATCTCCTCATAAGGTCTTCTTTGATCATCAGGGAGTAATGGCACGAGTTTCATGTCTTGAAACACTTCCTGCACTTTCTCTGATAAGCTATGCAGGAAGCTCTTACGAAGGGTTGAATCAGGATGAGTATTTTTCCTCACTACCAAAACCTTTGTTGATCGAGGTGAATCGATAACTCCTTCTAAGCCCACTAAATCATTCGGTGGTGGTGGATGAAAGATCACGATTGGAGCTACTTTATTATTGCTAATAAAGTCAGGCATCTTGCTAGACCACATGATGTGGTTAGTACGAGTAATGAGCTCAGCAGGTTGCACTTGTAGTTGCTTCTCGTGAGTCTTTCCTGATTCTATGTCACCTGGTGTGGTCTCATCGCAAGAACGAGCATTCAGATGGGTATTCAGATCTTCGATGAATTCTTCCGCTTCTATCACAACCTCTTCTTCATTTTCGTTCTCTTTATAGGGAATGATCTGATGAGGCTCTTTATGGTTACTAGTATCAGCAGGTTCGAAGGTGGAGGGAGCAACACTAGAACCAGACAGGACGGAAGCGACACCTCCTTTACCTCCCCCTGATACTCCTCCCTTTCCTGCTTTACGACCCTTCTTATGACCTCGTTTCATCACATTCGCTATAGTTATGGAGAGAGTGAGTGATAACGATTGGGAGGGATTATACAGTATTATTGGCTTACCATTCATCACATAAGCTTTAAACATTACCTTCTGCTCATCCACTGACAGAATCTGGGTCTTATAACCATAGCAATAATAGAAAACCACAAGAAAGATTAAATAACCAATAAATATCACTAATGATATCTCTGTACTATCTTGAAATCCTAAGACAGAAGCGATACCAACCAAAGAGAAAGCTATACCATAGATTGGAGCGAATCTTCCTAATGGATTTCGAAACTCTCGTTGCATCGTCGAATAACGATGTTGGAATAAGAGATATGAGATGAAGACCGAGATATACACCAAATAACTCGATAAGACGCACAGTAAGAACACTTGACTAAGACAGGTCGGATCTGTCGTGTGGATAATGATCACTCCCACCACAGCAACAAAAGACCCAAATGCAAGAGATGCATATGGAGTATGAGAGAACTTCGTGCGAAGCTTGAAAATCGCTGGGAAAAGCCCTGAGCGAGCCATCGAGCTCATTTGTCGACCATACATGAACATGAAGCCAAACCCCGTGCCATAAGCAGCAGGGATGGCCAACCAAGTCGCTGTATCTTCAGATATCCCGAGGAAGCGACTGTAGCCGAAGTTTAATGGGACCGCCGAAAGCGCGACCTCTTCAATGCCTGGACTCTGAGCCAAGGAGACAAAGAAAACGCCCATACCAGTGAAGAACAAAATGATCATACAGCCGACCATTGCATATGGAATCTCCTTGGCAGGCTTTAGAAAAAGGAAATTTTAGAACAAAAAGAGTATCGATAATGCAAAGACTTACCTTATTACAATCAACACAGGTTAATGGTAAGCCTTCAATACCCATGAAAAACCAAGCACAATATGGTAAATATGTCATAAAGTCTCCTCCATCAAAAGAATAATCTTGTACACCGGAGAACTTGTCGAATTCAACATATTGAATCGTTGATGCAATATACAATACAATCAGAACTAATGACACCATTCCTATGACAAGATTAAACTTCCAGAAATAATTCTTTCCTAAAATATTGAAGGCTAATGCTGTCAAGAAGAAGAAAACCCATGTCAATGGCTCATAAGTGTGATCCATTTTGAGAAGTAAGGACAGCATTTGAGCTAATGGAATCACCGCGGAGACCACGTAGGCGACATTCTGTAGTGCTTCGCAACATCCTATCACATAGCCGAAGAAAGGACCGATACACACTCTCACGAAACCATATGAACCGCCGGAGAAGGGTAATGCACTCGTCATCTCTGAGATGCAAAACACCAAGCAGAAATACATCAACGCTGTGCTCAATAACCCTGTCAGACTCTCCCAGAACCCTGAGAGGAGCAGAGGGTTCCATGAGAACACCTGACCGCCAATCACAATCGTCAACCCCAAGCAAAGTACATCAAAGGTGCCAGCATACTTGATACTGGTTTTGTGATCGATAGCTTCATGGCTTTCACTCGAGACTGAACTCATTTTCAGGGGTGTCAGAGATCAGAGATAGTTCTGTTGGAAAAAACCTTATTGTAACGCCAATTTAAGAATTGATTAATTTTGACAAATTTGTCCAACTTCTCTTATTGAAGTTTGAATCTTTGCCCAGTTTCGCCCACCCACGCCTCAACACCAAGAACCTTTCAGTTACGTTATTGTTAGAATTGTCTGTGTGTTACTGTTATTGCGGTTCATTCACGTTACTCAACGAAAATGACAGTAACCGGGACTTGTGATTGTGATGATGATCGTGGCTTCCCTCTTCCAACGTCTGAAAGCCAAAGGTTGAAGATCTTGAGGCAAACTGAGCTGTTAGACTCGAAAGAGGAAGAAAGTTATGACAGATACACTTCAATGGCTGTTCGACTCTTCCATGTGAGTGGTTTGCGATTTTCTTGTTTTCTGTTCTCATTCATGATATTCGTTTTAGGTACCTTGTTCTTTTCTGAATCTGGTTGATGTTGATCGGTTAAACGTCAAATCAAGGTGTGGAATTGATTGGAAGGGAGGTCCGCGAAAAGGTGCTTTCTGTGGACATGCCATCTTGGACGATTCTCCTCCTGTCTTTATTGTCAGGGATACTCTCAAAGATCCCAGATTTATCGATTCTCCTTATGTGGTGAACCCACCTCACTACAGGTTCTATGCAGGAGCTAGCATCACAATCGAGGGACAGAAGATCGGGACTTTGTGTCTTTTGGATGTAAAGCCGTTGAGTGAAGAACGATTTGGCGAGAGAGAAGCTTTGATCTTGCAGGATTTGGCTTGTATCGTGGGGAATCTGATTCGTACCAGAAGAGAGGAGAAGTTGAGCAACATCTATGAGAGCTTGATGATGAATGCGGATATCTTGAAACTATACCGTATTCCATTACAGAATGTGATGGAATGTAAGAAGAGTGTAGAGAAAGTGTATCGAAAGACAGTGGCAAGTTCTCGTTCTCTTCGTTCTTCAGGTTTATTTACCTCTTGTCTGCAAACTTTATCAGAAGAAATAGGAAAATTATCATTTCAAGTTCGTCGATTTCTTTTAATTTCTTCAAAATTAATTGCTTTAATTGCTGAAATTTATCAATTAGAAGCGTTTGATTTCCTTACTGATTTATCTGGTGTTCTCCCCTTCCAGAGAAATATGAAACCAGAGAACAATGACAGTACTCGCATTTTCTTTCGTACTTTAACAAAGATGACTCTTGCTGAGGTACAAAGTGAAGTTCAACAGTTAATTGGAGATACTGAATCAAATGGTGACGATGATACTGATGCCGAAAGCTCTCAAATGAAGATTCATTGGTTGACTGATAATCTGCTTCCTTTCGACTCTTCTGGCTCTATTTATTCATATCCTACATTACTTCAAATCATTTTAATGATTCTTTATGATGCGTTTGACTCTTGGGGTGAGAGAGCAGAGGTCAGTATCACATCTAAGGTGAAGAGAAATCAAGATCGCAGTGGTCACAATGATAGGAATAAAGATAGAAAGACGATTCTACGCGGACATTGGTCAATTGCAATTCAAACATCTGATCAATCAAAAATGGATCGTGATTTATTGAAGAATATGTTTACAATCTTTGAAAAGATTTCTAGTTGTCGTCATTACGCGATTCATACCTCAGCGGAGGCAGAGGAAAGCAAAGACCAAGAAGACCTAAGACCAGAGAGTGGAAGTAGTAAGACACAAGGTCTATTAAATGAAATTTATAGGATAGAAATTCCTTTTTACCTGTTTCAAGTTCTTAATGATCAAGGTAATAATCATAATGTAGATAATATTTTCATTGATAATAAAAGTTCTCAAGCAACAAATGATATTCCATTAAACTTCGGGACCCCTTCCCGTTCCCTTCACAATGTCTTAGAAATAGAGAAAGAAGAGGCAAAAGACTTACCTTTACACTTATCTATTAAACAAAAACCAGTAATGACTTCTAAAATTGAATCATCTTTTCGTTCCTTACAACAACAATGGAGATCATATGCATTATCTTTCTTTCAAACATCAAAACATAAAGTTTATTCATGTCGTGTTAGTAATAGTCATGATGATGAGGATAATGATTATACCATCACGTTAAAATGAAAGAAGAATCATATGGTCTCTTCTCATTCTATTGTGCCATATTTTATTAATTCCCTCTCACTCTCTCTCTCACTCTCTCATGCTTTTGATATACTTATTTATTTATTATTTTTTTCTCCTTCTTTCCTTCTATTCTATTGTTCTTTGTTGTCGCATTATCCTTTTCCTTTCTTCAACTTCTTGTTTCTGTGTCTCTTACATTTAAAGGTCTAGACGAGGAAGAAAGCGTTGTCGTGATGTTACTTAACGAAAGAAGTGAAGAAAGCTTTCTCCTTATTTTTCTCTGCTATTAGCCCCTCCGTTCTTCTTTTGGAGCTTGGCTATATGAATGAATCAATGGTTGGTTGGTGAAGCTTGATATTCAATATGCTTGATTGTTGTTGTTTTTGTTTTTTATCTTTTGTCTTCTGAGTTTATTTACTCTCTCAACATGTTATAATGAATGAATATTTAATGAGAAACAAAAAGGGATTAAAGTTTGAAGTTTCAGAAAGATCATTGCTTGATGAGCTAACTGACCAAAACTTTCTTTTCCTTCCAATATTTGTATTTATTATCCATCCCTTTAGATTGCTTTCCCTCGTTGGACTGCTACTTTCTTATCAATAAAAAAAAAGACAAAACATTTTCTCAAACTGAACACTTTTCACTTTCTTTTGTTGGTGTTATCAAATAGTTTTTATAGTCTTTAGTGTTTGGTATATCTCTTCTCTTCGTTTTTTCTCATGATTTTTTTGTTTTTTTCTTTTAAGCTATAACAAATCCATCTGATGTCTGGTTGACTACTGTTCCGTACTGGAACAAATGATGTTGTTCCATGAGTTTAAAAGATTCAATGCATCCGTCATTTAAGTCATTTAAGCTGCTTATTATCGTGTCGATATTAATTAAAAGGCAATGAAAACAAGAAGAAAAAAAGCAATTGAATCTTCGAACTAAAAATCAATAAATAATAGAAAACAATCGAAGAAGAAAGAAAAAGAAAGAGAAAAACAAAATAATATAAAAATCAATAATATCGAATGAAGGAATTTATGAATGAACCAATTAAAAACACTCGAGGAAAAATAAAACTAAATACTAACGGGGTTTATCTACAAATATTAATTGTAATTATTAATATCATCAAGATGATTCTCATTTCAGGTGAATCTTCTTATGTCGAGATAAGAGATTACTAAAAGAGAAAAAATTATGATAATAATTACGTAATCGCTTGAAAATACTACTACCATTGTGATTACCATTATTGTTATTGTTGTTATTATCAGATGTTCTGGGATCTAATTTCACTTTGGTAATCACTTTCATCTTTTGGTTCATTTCATCATCATTTTTCTTCTTCTTTCCTTTGTTATCCATCACACGAAGCTCAGGCAGAAGAAGAGTTTGTAACATCGGATCTGCTTTAACACTTTTCGAAGAGGTATAATAAAAAGGGATCTTTAACACGTAACAATTATTACCACGACAACTATTAACAGTTTCTTCTATTCTATTCTGATTATAATAAACATTATTTGATAATTTATCATAATAAATTGAAGATATTTGTAGCATTGCATGGAAATCGATCTTATTCTTGATCTGTGATGATTGAATGGATGATTGTTCTTCAATGACGATCAGCCAATCACCACTTCCAATGAGCCCTCCTTGCTTTCTTTCTTCTTCATCTTGGTGTATTTTAGGTAGTTTATAATTCGAATGAAATTGTGGTGAAATTGAAATTATTACAGGAATTTCATGGAAATCATAATAATCAAATAAAATCATCATTTGTAATTGTAATAGGACGGGATAAGAGTAAATACACCTGACATCATGAGAGGCGGTCGATTTTAAGGATGGAGAATCTTCAACATCATCACGCATGGATCCATTTACAGATGTTTTTGTTGTTTGAGCATTGGAATGTTCGTTATGATTCCAATCATCATTGATCCAATGAGTTTTGACATAGCATTCATTGCTTAGCTTCGCTTCATTCGCGTTGGATGAGACCTGGAAGAAACTATTTAAATGTCTTTGAACGTCTTCAACATGCATCAAAGACATGTGTTTAGCTAAAGGAAGTAATAATTGTAAATTCTTCTGGCTAGTAGAGGAAGAGGAAGGAGGTGCTGACATGTCTGACATATCTATGAAAAAAGAGATAATAGAAGAAGAAATAGCAGAGAATCGATTAATCTCTTTGCAAAATACTTGATATAATTGATCAAGCTCTTTCATCATTTGAGAATCATAACCTTTCCTCTGATGGTTTGATACTATGCCTTTAATTGTGTCATATTTCTTCTTCATTTCTTCTTTACATTCAACCACATTCTGTAAAGGAATACGATATAATTTTAATATATCAGCATTCATTACTAATCTGTCATAGATATTGCACAGGTTTTCCTCTCTTCTGGTTCGGATAAGATTCGCGACAATAGAGGCAAGGTCTTTTAATAGCGATGATTCTTTATCACCGAATATAACTCTTCCTTGATTATTCTTAACCCCACCGACTTTCTTTTTATTATCATCGTTAATGCTTACTTCACGTGGCTTAGAATCAACAATGCAAAGGGTGCCCACCTTCACTCCATCAATCTCTAAGCTAGCGCCAGCATAGAAGCGAACATAAGGAGGACCAAGAACTAAAGGATTGTCTTGAAATCGAGGATCCCGTGAGGCATCCTCAACGGTAAATACAGATGGAGCATCTTCTAATACAACATAGGCACACATAGCGTGATTTCTATGAGTTTGAGGTGAATTAAGTCCGAAGCGTGATTTCAACCATTGTCGCTCTTTATCAATGAAGGAGATGTAAGCAATAGGAGCCTATTTGAAAATTCATCGCTAGACTAGGTATTTAATCAGTGACTTACATGAAAGATCCGTCGAGCCATTGTAGTATATCTATCATAAACTTCTTCCGGTGGTGTATCTAAGATATTCGATTGATAAAGAACATTTAAACGATACTCTTCACACTTCGGCATAGGAGGAATCGGGGCATCATATTTTGAATCTCCATTCATGCTTTTATCTTATCAAATCTACTCAATGAACCCTTATAAATATAGCTTAAAGTCTTTGGACCAGTCACACTATTTTGATTTCGTTTTTGTTGAAGAGATAACTGATGGGGCATTTATGGGCAGGCGAGAAGATTCATTCCAACCTACTTTACCTCATTTCTTCCGATAAGGTGTTCCGCTATGATGGATGAGTAGAAGAAAGAGAAGAAGACATTTCCGTTGTTGCATTGTTTGAACCGTAAAAGTAGCAGTAGTTGGGAGGAAATTGCCTTTTGTCTTCAGAAGGGTTTCATAATTTAATTCCTTTTTGCAAGTTGAAGAAGTTAACGATGTACTTTAATAATAACACAAGTCGTGGACAATATCTTTGTGGTGAACAAAACCAAAACCACAATCAAAACCAAAATATGCAACAATCTAGAACACTGTTTTTGGGAGATTTATCTCTTTATTGCACTGAGAAAGAAATTTTTCAAGTGTTCACTTCTTTTGGACCGATTGTCTCGATCCATTTGAAGCGTGTTCCTCAAGGACCTGCAACTCACTTGTCCTACGGATTTGTTCGATTTCAACATCGTTACTCTGCAGAGACTGCGATGATCTCAATGCAGGGCGCACTTTTATTTGGTAGACCGTTAAGAGTCGGTTGGGCTGAAGAAACACGCAACGTGAAGCAGCCACTACCATACCAGTCAATGGTCTCGAAGCCTCCAATGACGTCTGTTGTGCCAAGCCATCTCTACCGTCCTCCACATGCACAAATCCATGTGATTTTTACTTCTACCTACTTTAAGCCTGTCACAGAGTCTGCTTTACGACAGATCTTCGAAAGATTCGGTGCAGTGTTAGATGTCTCATTGAAGAGATTACACATCAACAAGGTAAGTGACACCGCCTCAAATCTAATTCCCTTTCAAATAGACTAAATTCTTTATTATCTGATAGGATAATGGTCATCAATCTGGTTATGGGTTTATCCACTATGCTTTCAATGATTCTGGCATCGCAGCTGCTGTTAACGCTGTCAATGCTCTCAATGAAAGAACTGTCGATTTCATTAATCTCCAATGCAATATTAGCCACGGATTAGCTCGTTTTATTCAAGAAAGACAGGAAACAAAGCCAATGGTACAAGAGCGTCCAACACCCTTTTCAGTACATTGGTCGAATAAAAAACAGCAAAGTGTTGATTCCAATCATTCCTATGAATGGAACTCCTCTTATGATCTTCCTCCATCTTATCGTTCCTCTTCCAACTCTGAGAAAAGTCCTTCTTTCGAATGGTTGGATGAAAAACCAAACAAAGAACTCTTTCTGCAAGATTCTTCTGTTATTTTTCCATTAACTCCGTCTGATAATTCTACTACTAATTCTTCTTATTCCTCTTTTTTCAACGGAAATTTCTCTTCTTATTCTCCTTTAACCACCGATTCAACATATTTACAAACCTTTCAAGAAACCTGTGATGTTACTGCTGACAAGCTTGATAAACCATTATCTTATGAATATGGAGTTGGGATCGCACACAGTGATTCCCCTTCTACTATCACTAGTACCATTACCTCTGATGAAACAGAGATTGATGTTCCTAGTTCTGTGATTGATTTAATGTTTTGAGAACCTCTTCGCAGCTGATGCGTTGATTTTACTATTAATAAACCTTCCTTTTCTTTACTCCTCTATTTGTGTATTTGAAATATTAAAAATTTCGCTGCTTTGTATCTATTTATTCATATTCGTTTTATTCATTATTTATTTACCAATTGTTGCCCCACCACACCCCATTGAAATAATATAGAAGTGTTAAAAATTGTGCCTTTTGTTCGTCTCTGTGCTTTTAAAGTTAGTAATATTTAAATCCGTTAGTTCTTAAGAACTGGAGGATTTATATTCCACGAAACCTATTAAAGCACTTAATTCTTGTATTTTCTTATTCACATATGCAAATTTCTTTGTTTGTTATCGTCAAAAAAAGAATAAAAAACATTATTATTTATTCTTCTTATATAACACTTTAGAGTAAGTCGAACCAGTCAGTCTTCTATTCTGTTCATTCGCAATTCAATTCATTGCTTTTCTTTTTTTTTTCTTCTTAGTATTCAATTCTTTCGTCATTCTTCTATGAGATCTTCTCACCCAAACATAACACATAACATAACATGTACTTGTAGTATTTCTTTGTAAATTGTTTCAGAGAAATTCTTTCTTTCCTTCTTGCCTTCATTTCTTAACTTGTAATTCTTAAAAAAAGAAAAAATATGTATGAAACCATCATTGTGTTTCGAATTAAGGAATCTACAAGGGCTTACCAGAGAGATGCCTTATTAACAATAGCTCAAACTCTGGCTCAACCTCTCACTAAAGGACTGTTCATTCATTATTTTAATAAGCTTAATTAAGAGAATAATATCTCTTTTTAAATTACAGTTCTTATGATTAATAATAATATGAATATCAAATATGTAATAGGAAAGATGATAGTTGTTAGTCTATTATTCTCTCTCGGGATAATGGAAGCCTTCTCTCTGTCTACGACCTGCTTCAGCTGCTTCAAGATCTCTTCTCTCAACAATTGCATCGAATGCTTGCTGTTGTAAAGCATTGATCATATCCACTCGACTCTATCAAACATAAGATAAGATAAACATACAACACATCTCAAACAAACCAAAAGAACTCACCTTTTCCTGTGCTAATGTATGTAATAGACCGATAGAATTACTTCCAGCGACTGCATCAACTGAGGTCATTCGTAGTCTCTCTTGTCGATCAGCTTGTGTCTTCAACTGTGTTTCAGTCACTGATGGTTCGACGTAGTTCGCTTCTGTTTCATCAGCAAGCTTTAGTTCATTAATTAATTCTCTACGACGATATTTCCCTTCGAACATAATGTTTTGTACTGCTCGCCCACGTATTAAGCGTTGGAGGAGAATGACCGCTAATTGAAATTCATGATCAAATTTATGCGGTGAAACTTCTTCCACGACAGGTTTCTGATGTATTGGTGCAAGGACCGGACTCTCGTCTTCGTCCTCTGGTGGGACATAGACTTGTGTGCGATCACGAGTGAAGTCAGGGGTTGGAGGACGACCTTTAGGCTTCTTTGACAAGAGAGAACCAAGACGATTAGGAGATCCTGGAGTCTCTGACGTCTTCTCAAGTGCTGCCGCTCTTGTCGGACTCGATGGAGCTCTGCCATCAGGTGTGAGAGGTTTCGCGCCGTGTACTTGTTCATATTTCCTTTGTGTGAGGATCTGATGCATCTCCTCAATGTCTCGCTTCGTCTGTCGCAGATTTCTCTGCGCAGCAGATGTTAAGCGATGTTCAGCAGCTCTCACACGATTAGGACCACGATTCCTATCAGCAGCAAATACACCTAATGTCTTCGCACCAACAGGAGCAGTCTTAGACATCATCGCAGCATGATTATCATTGCCGTCATTCATCAAAGAACGAGGGATGGTATACTCCAAACTAACAATATTATTAATATTACTTAACGGGGCAGTACGACCTGAGATATCAAAATTAGATTCGGGTGCATCAATGGAGTTTCCAGCACGTTTCACTGGTGCATAGACGGTTGATCCACGATCAAAGTAATCTGATATAATGTCACGACCAGGAGCATTGGAGAGTACTGGATCACTTTGATTTCTTTGATGTGCTAAACGACGTAATACTTTAATTCTTTTATTACGTAATTTTAATAATTCTTTTTCTCTTTCTTCCATCTTTAATAATCGTATCGATTCTAATCGTTGGGATGTCATAAATTCATGTGAATCTTCACGTTCATGTAAGATATCAGATAATTTCTCTAATTTTTCATTACGTTTTAAATCAATTTCATTTTCTCTTAATTTAAATTCTTTCATCTCTTGTTGTTCCATGAGTCGTTTACGGAGGAGTAATGATGCTTCATCAGTGAAAGGTGGTAAATTCATTTCCATATCACGTTTTGCACGAGCAAATTCTATCATTTCAATTTGTCTTTTACCTAATGGTAAACCATTATCATATGTTAAATTTTTGAGGAGTAATACTTCAGGATCATCTTTTCCTTCGGGTATAGCGTATTCTGGGGTATAGGGCACTGTTTGTGCTTCACTCTCACGATACATTGTTTGAATCGCCATTTCCTTCGTCGAGACTTCGACTTCTGTTGAAACAGGGACTAATGGATTATTTTCTCCTTGTGCTGTTGGTGCGAGAAGCACCTGAGGAGGATAGGCATTGACACGAGGCATGATTGGACGCTTGAAATATTTGTAACGATGAGTTCCTGTAATAATCGTCCTGGAGGCAACTCCACTACTTGATCGAGCTTCAACAGTCATCTTATCACCAGTTTCAACTGATCCTCTGCGATAGAAATGATCGATGAAGTTAACAAACTGATTAAACCCTCTCACAAAAACCTGTAACAATCAATTATTGAAACCGTTAAGATCACGAAAATCCAAACATTCCAAAAGCCCGAAACACGAAAATCTGAATATTCGAAATCCCGAAAGTACGAAAATGAAATCAAAAGCGAGCAAGATCACAAGGCTCAGCGCAGTTTAAGTTTGACTTCTTTACCTCAACTTTCATCACAATCTTTCTTCCACAAAAATGTCTGAATTAGTCAAGGAATCCGCAAATGCTACCGCTGGACGTACTGTTCATTTAATTTCTCAAGAGGGAGAGTCATTTGATGTTGCTTTAGATGTTGCAAAAATGTCTGAGCTTGCTAAGTCTATGATCGATGATGATCAAGATGAAAATGAGGCTCAGGAAATTCCTTTACCAAACGTTAAATCATCTATCTTAGCTAAGGTTATTGAATTTTGCCAGCAACATAAGACAAACCCAATGGAAGAAATCGAGAAGGTAAGTTAAAAACCCTCAAGTTTCCGAGAGAGTGATATAACGTTAAAAAAATTCTTTAGCCATTAAAGTCCTCTAATATGCATGAAGTTGTTGATGAATGGTATGCTAACTTCGTTTCCGTTGAACAAGAGGTCTTGTTCGAGCTTATCTTAGCTGCTAACTACATGGATATCAAGCCATTGTTAGACTTAACCTGCGCTACTGTTGCCTCCATGATCAAAGGCCGAACAACCGAGGAAATTAGAAGACAATTCAACATTGTCAACGACTTCACTCCAGAAGAGGAGGCTCAAGTGATGGAAGAGAATAAATGGTGTGAGGAAGCTTAAAGTGTTGCTTCTTGAGAGAGAGACCACTTTGTCATGCAAAACTATAGTCGCGCGTTCTCTGAGCACTTGGAGATATATGCTGTAGTTTCCATGTTCATTTTTTATAGCATCTTTGTAAGTCAGTAGTTCCGCACCGGCATTAATAAAAGAGTCTTGCAAATGCTTTAACATAACTTGTAATCAATAATTCTCCTCATCTCCTTTCTTCTTGTTCATTGTCAACTTAAGAAAGAAAAACAAGAACGTGAAAAGATATCTTAATTAAAGGATCAACAGGCATTTGATTCGAAAGAAATGACAATTAAAGGAGATGAAGCGGAAACGACAAAAAGATCACAAAAAGAAGCGGAAATGACAAAAGATAAAAAATATTTTAACATGAAAAAAGGAGATGATTAAAATTTTATTTATGAATGATGCAGTACTTCTTATGTGATTTCCAGTCTCGCTTTTGATGTTCTTTGCTACAGTAATAAACATTCTTGCACTGACTACATTGCATCAAAGCAGTTCCATCAACTGCCAATGTTTTACTACACACTTTACACCGAGGAGCATTCATGTAAGGATTCGTTAAATCGTTCAGATAATTCTCCACATCACTTGGTGGTGGATAATAAGCAACATGAATATTCATATCTTTCATCAAACGTTTAAACATTTCAACATTTGGAGCGTAGGACGATTTCAACATTTAAAAAGAATTCAAAGCCGTAGGACGATTAATGTCAAATCCCCTAGGACTTGGTTTACTTCCTATTGATTGCAACTCTAATTGATATTTCAAGCGATATGACTCATATTCCTCTTTATCCAGCTTATAAGGCTCGACATGAGCTGCAGTCGCTTCATTCTTCGGTAATGTCGTGATCAGTGTTCCTGTATTGAGTGCTTTCAAATAAGCTTGTAAGGCTTTCTTTAATGTTACCTTCGACGCCATTTCTCTTGGTGACATTAAACCATCATAAACGACCTTATTTTGCCAGTTTAATAAGATAGTTTTCACTTTCGCTCCATTGATTGATCCATGAATCTTCGGCGGAGGGCATTTTTCCCTCGCACAAAATCCCTTCCCTGGAACAAAGTTAACCTTCCCAGCGAGGGAATCAACATGACCAAGAACTAGATAAACCTTATTACAGTCAGCTGACACTAAAATGGACCCGTCACGTCTTTCCATTAACACAATAAAGTCGCCAAATACTTTAGAAGAGTTCCAATATCGACAATCTTCAATGAACTCTTTATAAAGGAAATCCTTGCCTTCCTTGCTTTCTTGAATACTCTCTAACATATAATGGAAGATTCCCTTGTGCGGTTCACTCGCTGTTCCTTCCCAGTTAGTATAAACATTGACATTTATTCGAAAGTAATCGAGCATTAATTGTGGGGAGGTTTGAAGGATTCGCAGATCACCACTTCGCTGCACTGCCGACTCAGCGCTAAGCCCAAAGAAAACACAAACTCTCTCGCTCCATGAATAAATTGCAATATTTTCTCTCGACTATCTCCTTGTAACGTTCCTCTACACACTTCTTCTACATCTTTATGACAGATAAAATAATCTAAAAAAATCTTCAATGTCTTCTTCGTCAATCTACAATACGATCGTAATAGATCAGGATATCCTAGATAAGGTAGGATATTTAATGTTACTTCTGTTTGTAATATATGATAGCTTGTCATTCTACAATACTAAACACAGTCACTTAATTTGTGAAACTTCTCATTTTATTACGCGATACCTTTTGAGTCAGAGAAATTCTTCCGATTCAATCAATCATTCAAGTAATCGATCAATTACTAACAATAATTTATGAACGAACAATAAATTGTCGGAATTTCCCTCTAGATAGGGGTTTGTTTATAATTTGTGTTTTGAATGAATTGATTTAATTTCAATTTTTTTATTTCTTTTTAAATTTGACTTTTATAAAACTTACGCTAGTGATGTAAAATTATGCATTTCATTAGCTACTGAGGTGTTAACAATTTGGTTCGTTAACAGTCAATCTTCTGCAGGTTGTAATACAATCACTGTTGTCGTTCCTCATAATACTGTAGAAGAAGTATAAACTATATATTACAGAACAGTGTTCAAAGACTTCAGACTTCTGTCTGCTCAGTTCATCAAATTTTCAAGTTAGCTACTTCAAGCTCAATCCCCTCCTTCCCAATCTATAGATAGATATATTCCTTTTATTCCTGATGATTGATATTATGAATTTTTGTTTCAGTTGTTTCTTATGATGAGTATTAGTATTTGTGTTATTTCGTCTTTGCTATTGATACGGTATTATTGTGGTTGTCATATAGCTAGACGGATTGACGCGAAAATTTCTTCTTTTCTTTATTCCTTTGTTGATTTATTCATCAGAATTGAACATTTCAACTTCCTTTACTTTACGATTTATATCAATAATTATAGATATGAATCATCCTCGTCTGTACTTAATTATTATTCATTCATGCCTCTCTTGATTGATTTAGTTTCTCTGTTTGTAACAGTTTATTTGTGTATTTATTTTGCTTTTTTTGAAGGTGTATGTCTATATGTGCTCTCTTCTTTTATTATATTCTTTATTCTTGTCTTGCTCTTTTTTTATCTCTGTGTGTGTGCGTAATCCCCTTGAATGAGTTCAGTTTACTATTGATTTCATCCCCCCGCGTTCGTGAATCTTCTCATCTGAATAACCCCATTAACCTAATAGTATTTGCTCTGTAGAATCTTCTCCATTTGATTCTTTTCGTCAATGAATTGATAATACTTTCATTGAAAATTCCTTACTTGATACCTTTATAATTCTACACAAACCATCTCACAGCATTGTTGTGGTATTGTAGCTATGAATTCAGACAGAAATTTGAATAGTTTTCTCTATTTGCTGTCGTATAGAGATCACTCCATGAATCATATTTTATGAGTATAAACCAAAAAGAACTGGATGATTAAGCATTTAGGTTAAAATATCAATGGGCAATGAGAAGAAAAAAGAACTTGCGATTAAAAAAAGAAACAACAAGCTACGATGATATGAAATTGATCCAAAGAAGAACTGCATAAAATGTGGAACGAATATTATTGACATAATAATCAACATGAAATAGAAAGAAAAGAAAAGAGATTGATTATCTATCTATAAATCTATTTATCAGCGGAAATGTCAAAAAGGACACAAAAGAGAGATTTTAACATGGAATGTGATATTTTTGGAGGGAAATGTGATCAAATCGTAATTTATTTATGTGCGATGCAGTACTTCTTATGTGACTTCCAGTCCTGCTTTTGATGTTCTTTGCTACAGTAATAAACATTCTTGCACTGACTACATTGCATTAAAGCAGTACCATCAAGTGTGAATGGTTTCTCACAGACATTACAACGAGGAGCATTCAACCAACTGTTAGCCAGATCTTCGAGGAATTTATCAACATCACTTGGTGGTGAATAACAACCAACAAGAATATTAACATCTTTCATCAAACGTCGAAACATCTCCAAATGTCGGGGATAATCAATTGAAATGATCGCAGGCTTTCTCTTTGCCTTGTCGCAGTATTTCTCAGTGAGTCTGATGTACTCTCCTAAGGTTGGTGTCAGGGAATCCATAAACACCACACCAAAACATGCTGATCCGCGAATGGCAGCGATCACATGACTTGGACACTCCTTATCCTTACATTCACAGCTGCGATATACTAGAGAATGTCTCTCAAAGTATTTCAATGGAATTTGTCGATTAATATCAAATTCATCAGGACTTGGCTTACTTCCTATCGACTGCAACTCTAATTGATATTTCAAACGATATGACTCATATTCCTCTTCATCTAGGTTATAAGGGTTTACATCAGGTGCAGTCGCTTCATTCTTTGGTAATGCCGTGATCAGTGTTCCTGTATTGAGTGCTTGCAAATAAGCTTGTAAGGCTTTCTTTAGTGTTCCCTTCGAAGCCATTTCTCTTGGTGCCATCATACCATCGTAAACGATTTTATTCTGCCAGTTCAATAATATCGTTGTCCCTTTCATTCCGTTTATTGGCCCATGAATCTTTGGAGGAGGATACTTCTTTATATCACGGAACCCCTTCCCCGGAACGTAGGTAACCTTACCAGCGAGGGAATCGAAATGACCAAGGGCGAGATACACCTTACTATAATCAGTTGACACTAATACCGACCCATCACGTCGCTCCATTAAGACGATAAAGTTACCTAGCACCTTGGAAGAGTTCCAGTATGGACAATCTTCCATGAACTCTTTGTACAAGAAGGATCGTTCCGTTTCATTCGATTCGATGTTCGTATGAAGAAAATGGAAAATTCCCTTAAGTGGATCATTAGGGGTTTTCTCCCAGTATTTATATACGTAGAGATCAATCTGAAAGTACTCTAATAAGGTTCGTAGAGACTTTTTTAAGATTCCGAGATCACCACCACTTAGCTGCACACATAACTCAGCTTGTGAACTGAGCTCAACTAAACCCAACTCATACACTAAATCTCTTGCTTTATGAATCAGAGACGACATCTTCTCTCGACTATCTCCTTGTAATGTTCCTTCATTCACTTCTTCAACATCTTTATGACAGATAAAATAATCTAAAAAAATCTTCAATGTCTTCTTCGTCAATCTACAATAAGATCGTAATAGATCAGGATATCCTAGATAAGGTAGGATATTTAATGTTACTTCTGTTTGTAATATATGATAGCTTGTCATTATATTATATTGTATTGTTTATTGTTTATTGTTTATTGTTTATTGTTTATTGTTTATTGTTTATTGTTTATTGTTTATTGTTTATTGTTTATTGTTTATTGTTTATTGTTTATTGTTTATTGTTTATTGTTTATTGTGTGGTTGTTGGTATTGTTATTATTATTAGTTGTTAGTCCCTCTTATCTTAGCATAGGAAATAGTGAATTGACACAGACCTTCTCTTTTTAGTACACCACACCCTTGTAGTGTATATAGTGTTGATTCATATCCTATAAAGTGCTAAAGCTAATGCTAACGCATAATTAATACAAATATTCTGATAGCAAGCTTCGAATCTACTAATTGCAACTCTCAGATATTTTAACCGAGATGACTGAAACTTCTCTTCACTCAATTTAAAAAGCTCTGCAAGGGTAGCAGTCGCTCGTAAGGCATTGAGATTAACCTCCTTCAGAGAAGAGATAGGAATCCTTATGAAGGAATCTTCTCTTACAGCGAAAGGTTTTCTAGACAACAAAGCATGAAGATTATCCAACTGAAACTCTTACAGATGTTTGGTGATTGGATTGTCTTAATGGAGCGACCTGACTTACAGATTCTAATCAACTAATTGTTAGAGATTGTACATCACAGACGTCACCTAAACCATATTAATATATTTCCATATATATGCATATGTATTGATTTATTAGTTTTATTTAACCACTCTTGACTTTTTTCCTCTTCTAGAGACAATTCAGTTGATTAGGACGATTCTTGTATTATTATGCGATACCACTGTTGAGTGGAGTCATTAGGCAACTTAAAATTTTCTTGGTTTAATATAGTTAGTTCATGATTCTGGCACGGTTCTTTTCAGTAAAGTTTCTATATATCTATTATAACAGTAAATATCAATGATGAAACAATTCCTTTATCTTGGATAAATGATTTTCTTTAAAATATTTGATTTATTTTCAATTGATTGTTAAACAAATCGATTCATCTTCTATCTAGGAGTATTCGAGTGTAATGAAGGCTTTAAATAAGGAAGTGGTAGTAGAAGCGCTGAAATAAGAGAAGAAGTAGTGAAAGGGAAGCCAAACAACGACAACAAATATTTCTAGAAGAGCGAGAAATAGACAAAGTAAGAGAAAAGATAAGCAAAAATCCAAATAAAAAGAGAAATATGAAAGAATCGAAGTCAATCAATCGGAGACAAATGTCTTTGATATCTCTTATCATGATAATGAAACACATATAAAAAGAGAAAGACAGTCATTATGAGGTATGAATCTAAAGAGAAAATACACATACACCAAAGGACTTGATTCGATATATGATCTACAATTTATGACCTATTCTTATCAAGTCGTGAGAATAAAAGAATAGCTACTGCTTAGAAGGAAAGGAAGAAAGAAAGGAAAAACAGAGAAATTAAAACGGCGCAACCTTTATCTTCCACGGAGCCACCTGTGTCGTTTACGGACATATTCCGGTTTCAGACCACTCTAACTTCACTAGTTTTCACTGAGGTTTTTCTGAATCTTACGACCGGTCGGCTCCATGGGAGTTATACAACGAAGAATCAATGCAAAGCCAAAAATCGCACACACAAAATCAACACAAGACCATCAACGCAAAAAAAACGAAGCAAGAAGTCAAACAAAACATATCAAAAGAATTACAAAAACGAAGAAAGCAGAAACAGAGAGAGGTTTTAGTCCTCAATCCTCCAAACCAAATGAATGTAATAAGATAAGAAGTTACCCTATATCTTATTACATTCATTTGTTAGATAACTATCACCAGAATATGATTGAGATGGAAACAAGAGATAATAGAATATTGTTAACAGTGTGTATTAGAAGACTTGTGTCTTTTCATCACATTGCAGTTGAGCCTTTCTCACTGCTTTCATAAAAACATCAACAGAGAATGGTTTTGGTAAGAAGTCATCCACGCCAGCTTCATATGCTTCTTCCATTGTTTCATGGTCGGAATTCGCTGATACCCCAATGATAATTTGACGGTGACCTTCTTTGCTCGGCAACTCTTTTTCATGTGCTCTGATCCTTCTCGTCGCCTCTAAGCCATCCATTACAGGCATTTGTAAATCCATTAACACCACGTCATATCTCTCCACACGGTCACATCTATACAATAAATCCAAGGCAATCTGACCATTCTCTGCCACAACTATCTCATGACCTCGTCTACGCAATAATAATGTTGTCATCTTTACAATCGATGGTGTATCTTCTACTAATAATATACGAAGCGACTGACTTTGTTCAATAGGACTCATCTGACTCGGACTCTTGGCAATGATCCTATCATCTAAGGTTATTGTACTATTTTCATGATTTAAATCTCCTCTCACAATAATTTCATCTTTTAATGGTATTTGGTCATTATGAAAAGCTGTCAATCTATCAGGTTTATATGGTAAAGTAAACCAGAAAGTTGATCCTTGCCTTCCATCTTTTCTCTGGCAAACTCCATAGGTGCCATGTAATGCCTCAATTCTCTTAGCGAGGGAATAAAGACCTAAACCAGTTCCTCCAGCCAGGCGTTGAGTTTGTTGGAAAGGAGTAAATAAAATCTTCATTGCTTCTTCTGATAGACCAATACCAGCATCAATGACTTCCACCATTAAACTTTCTGGAATCACTTCCATTCCTTTCTCTGACTTATAGGAGTGACAATCACAGTCTTCGCGACTGCTTACAGTATCAAAAAGGTTAACAACATTAGTTACTGGAATTACTTTATGGATATTTCTCGATTGGAAGGTTCTGCTTTGTCTCTTACAATCATGTTTCAACCCACCGCTTTCAACATCATCTATCACAGTATAACAGTTATCTTGATCTTTCCTATGATTACTTCTTGTAAAGGAACAACTTTCTTTCTGTCTTAACTTTATACTTTCAGAATTGGATAATTTTGTCACTTGAATCATGACTTCACCTCCTGCTGAATATTTGACAGCATTCGACAAGAGACACAACACATTCTCTTGAAGCCATTGTTTATCTGTTATAATATGTGAACAAATATCTTGGTCATGAAAAGGAACTAAGGTAATTTTAATCTTTTGTTGAATATTAATCATACAATGTAAAGGCATTATCAGTGTTTCATGGAGATCAATTGTTTCATTCTTTGGTACTAACTTGAGACCATTGGATGCCTTGGTGTAATCGAGACATCGATTAATTGTCATTAACATAAAAGAATTAGTGTTTCGAATGTTAATAATGTTTGATTGAACACCGGAGATGAAAGAAGATATGAATGCAATACATTCTTGAGGTTGTTGAGATAATTGTTGAGAAAAGTCAGACAGATCAGCAGCAATTAAATCAATACCAGTCATAAAAGAGGAAAGAGGCTATGAAGAGATAGGGAAAGGTTAGATATGAAGTCTTTTCAATTTCAATTTCAATTTAGTCTTTTCTTACCGTTTTGAGATCATGAGCAACATTGGCAATCATATGACGCAATTCAGCAGCTTTATTCTGATCAGCGAGTCTCTGATTCGTTTCAATGGTCTTCTTCAGTTGACGGCTTAACAGATAAAAAAAAAGGTACTGCTTATATGAGTCAAGCATGATAATGCTACTCGCAATTCCGTAAAAACTTGCAGCAATAAAAGCATTCGTTGAATGAACGATCACACAACAAAAGATCAAACAAAGCATCGTAATTGACCATGCTAATAAGGTTAAGATAGCTCTAGTCTCTCTCATTACACATGAAAATAACAATGGGATGGTGGTGAGGATCACAGCGCTGTCAATGGGTAAGCCGTGACTGGGTGCATGAGGATTACAGGTCCAGCTATACCAGTAACCACTGTGACTACACTCTCCTGTCCATGTTCGCCGAATCATCACAAGGCTTATCGATGTGACTAAAGTAAGGTACAAAAAACATTGTACTTGATCTGACACTTCCTTCCAAGCCTTTGTTTTGGTGAACGCTAATAGAAACTTCCCTCGACTTTGAACGAAAGAACCCTCACTCATACAACCATACAATAACCAACCAGCTAAAATCATAAGAATGGTCAAAAAGGTCTCTACTATTGACAATACTAACACCTCACGATGTCCTAATAGAAGATTAGCAATAACTGGAGGAAGAAGGATAAGAGTATAAAGACAGTTCAAACTCAATACAAAGTAACTCGATTTACCAAAACTCATAAAATCCTTAAATTCTTGATAGATAATAGGATCTTTTAATTTATATAATAATTGTACTCGTTTTCTCATTAATTCCTTCTCATAATCTACCACTGTCATCCTTTCCGTCCATTCAAAAAGATCATCATCTAAATCCTTTTTCTCCTCTCTCCTCCTCTGATCTTCAGACATCATCATATCTTTACTATTCTTTTCACAATAAAATCGATCAGTTGTCGATCTGTGTTGCCATTAATAATAATAATATTTAGTAATTCTAATGATTGGCAGTTCAAAGAAGGTGTTGATTGATTGATCTTCAATTGCCTAATTGCCTAGGATTGTCTTATCTTGTCTTCTTCTCTCTCCTCTTCTATTCTATTATATTGTTCTATTGATTGGGGGAAGTTGTCTTTGTGAGTGCGTTACTGCAACCTACTTTTTACCCCAAATTTCTAAATCTAGAAATTTGAGTCGCATGCACTACATACAAAACCGAACACATCTGTACTTATTTATTACATACATAGGCAATGTCTGATGAAGGGAAGAGAACTTCCTTATCCTCCTCCTTTCGCAATCTACAGAAACTGTCAAAATTAAAAGAATGCATTAAATGAATGTGAAACTATTATTTATCACAAATAATCAACTTAACAAGATAGGAAAAAAGAGATAGTTGATCTAAAATTTATTTATGTACGATGCAGTACTTCTTATGTGACTTCCAGTCTTGCTTTTGATGCTCTTTGCTACAGTAATAAACATTCTTGCACTGACTACATTGCATCAAAGCAGTACCGTCCAATGCCAATGCCTTGCCACATACTTTACAACGAGCACCATCGAGCCAATTACTGGCTAAATCTTCGAAAAAATGGTTAACATCACTTGGTGGTGAATAATAACGAACGTGAATGTTAACATCTTTCATCAGACGTCGAAACATCTCAAAATGAGGAATATAATCAATGGCAATCACTGCAGGCTTTCTCCCTTCATTATTGCAGTAATTCAGGGTAAGTTGGATATATTCTCCTATCGTTGGTGTAAGGGAACCCATAACCACCACACTAACACACTCTTCTCCGCGCAAAGCAGCGATAATATGACTGACCCACTCCTCGGTACACCAAATAATGTTTGCGTAAAGAACTCAACTCCAGAGGATGATTAATATCAAATCCCCTAGGACTTGACCGACTTCCTATTGACTGCAACTCTAACAGATATTTCAAGCGATATGACTCATATTCCTCTTTATCGATCTTATAAGGCTGCACATGAGCTGTAACTGATTCTTTCTTTGGTAATGACGTGATCAGCGTCCCTCTATTGAGTGCTTTCAAATAGGCTTGTAAGGCTTTCTTTAATGCTGCCTTTGAAACCATTTCTCTCGGTGACATCATTCCATCATAAGCTACTTTATTCTGCCAGTTCAATAAGATCATTTTCACTTTCACTCCATTGATTGGGCCATGGATCTTTGGAGCAGGATATTTTTCAACGTAACTGAATCCCTTTCCTGGAATAAAAGTAATTTTACCAGCGAGGGAATCGAGATGACCCAGAACGAGATAAACCTTACTATAATCAGCTGACACTAAAATCGAGCCGTCACGTCGCTCCATTAAGACAATAAAGTCACCAAACACCTTGGAAGAGTTCCAGTATGGACAATCTTCCATGAACTCTTTGTAGCGGAAAGCCCTTTCTGTTTCATCTGATTCTATGTCTGCCAAGAGACAATGAAAGATTCCCTTATGTGGATCATCAGGCGTTCTCTCCCAATACTTGTAGACATTGATATTAATTTGAAAGTACTCTAATAAGGATCGTTGGGATTTTCTTAGGATTCCGAGATCACCACCACTGAGCTGCACAGCTAACTCAGCCTGCGGACTAATACCAGCTAAGCCCATCTCATGTACTACATCTCTTGCTCGATGAAGAGTTGATGACAATATCTCTCGACTATCTCCTTGTAACGTTCCTCCACACACTTCTTCAACATCTTTATGACAGATAAAATAATCTAAAAAGATCTGTAATGTCTTCTTCGTTAATCTACAATAAGATTGTAATAGATCAGGATATCCTAGATAAGGAAGGATATTTAATGTTACTTCTGTTTGTAATATATGATAGCTTGTCATTGTATTGTATTGTATTGTATTGTTAATCCCTCTTATCTTAGGATACGATAGTAAGTGAATTTAGACTGAACTTCTCTTTTTAGTACACCATACTCTATATGAGTTGTTTTAAAGGTGTTGACTAGATCCAGAGTCAAGAAGTATTTGAATTTTAATAAGATCCTTGAAATTATCAAAGTTTAAAAGTTTAAAAGTTAGTTTCGAAACAAGCTGTAACCTATCAATCATCATCTTTCAAGCGGATCGAGTCGCTGCATTAAGCCTTCATCGAGCCATAATTCACAGCCAGGAGCACCCAAATAAGGATTGGTTGCATCATTTAGAAAGGTTTCAGCATCACTTGGGGGAGGATAATAAGAAACGTGAATGTTAACATCTTTCATCAGACGTCGAAACATTTCAAAATGAGGAGTATAATCAATAGCAATCACTGCAGGCTTTCTTCCTTTACTATCACAGTATTTCTGGGTAAGATGGATATATTCTCCAATTGTTGGTGTGGCGGAATCCATGATCAAAGAACCAACCAATTCTGATCCAATTAAAGCGCTAAGTATATGTTGTGGGCTTTCTGCTTCTATGTACCCAAGTCTTCGATAAACCACATAATGCTGTACGGTTTCCTCCAAAGCAAAGGGATTATTAATATCAAATCCATCGATATGAGGCTTAGAATCTATCGACTGCAACTCTAAGAGATATTTCAAACGATACAACTCATATTCCTCTTCATTTAATACAAAAGGCTCAATCTGAGCAGCAGTTGCTTCATTCTTCGGTAATGACGTGATTAAACTGCCTGTTTGAAGAGCACTCAGATACGCCTGAAAAGCCTTTCCTAATGTCTCCTCGGATACAGCTTCCCCTGGTGAAATAAAACCATCATACACAATTTTATTTTGCCAGTTTAGTAAAACAGTTGTAATGAGAAGAGAACTAATCGAGCCATGGACCATCGGAAGGTAAGCATCCGCTCCACTTAATACAGCAACGGAACTAGAAAGTCCAACAACTAAATACACCTTACTGCAATCAGATGAGACTAGAATTGTTCCATCTGGTCGCTCCATTAACACGATAAAGTCACCAAACACTTTGGAAGAATTCCAGTATCGACAATCTTCCATGAACTCTTTGTAGAGGAAATCCTTCACCGCCTCATTCGATTCGATGTAAGCTAATACATAATGAAAGATTCCTTGATAAGGATTACTCGCTGTGCCTTCCCAGTTTGAATATGCCGTAACATTAATTCGAAAGAATTCTAACAGCAAATCTTGTGAGAATTGTAATACGCGCAGATCCCCGCCACTCTCTGTCAATGCTGCTTTGGCTAGTGGGCTAATACTGACTAAATCAAGTATATAAACGAAATTTTTTACTGCATCGAGGAAATGTAATATTTTCTCTCGACTATCGCCTTGTAACGTTCCTTCACACACTTCTTCTACATCTTTATGACAGATAAAATAATCTAAAAAAATCTGCAATGTCTTCTTCGTTAATCTACAATAAGATCGTAATAGATCAGGATATGCTAGATAAGGAAGGATATTTAATGTTACTTCTGTTTGTAATACTTGATACGTTGTCATAGTTCAAAGATCCAAAAGAAATCATCTGTCACATTTTCCTTTTATTACGTCGCTCATAATTTTGTATTTGCACGGAGGTTTAATCAGTTCCAAAGCAGATAGAGAAGATAGAGGGATGGGATCGAGTGATTTTCTTCCTCCATTCAAATCCTTGTCTCTGTTCATGTCCCCCAAACTCAATTTCTTATTAAACGATTGGCTAAAGTTTGTTATTTTGGTGCACCAAATTACTCATACTCGTCAAATTCGAAATTCGAAGTTGAGAGGGATTTCATCTGAGGCAGGTGCAATATAAGGGATATTTGTTGTTGTTTTCAATTAATTTGTGGTGAATTATTATAATAAATTGTGAAAAATAAAGTCATGACAGAGTTAAATAAGGAATTAATTACTCATCATTATCCGGATGCTGCAAGAACACCTGAAATTTCTGGTCGGAATCCATTACATGTCGGAGGGGATGATCTCCCTCCAGCAATCTCTGAAATTGGTTATGAACTTAAAGATTCACCTAAAACTGCCCCAGGTAGTGATGATGACGGTTTTGATAGACCTACTGCGCTATCAGTCACTGGCCTCGCGAGTAATCACCCGGTCAATAGTCCTGCTCTCACAACCTTCTTGCTGCTTAACGCAATGATTGGTTCGGGGATCTTAAACCAGCCTTACGTCTTTTACCAGAGTGGAATATTAGGTGGATTTATCGGTTTTGCTGTTGCCTCCCTAGCTACATGGACTGGTCTCTTATTAATGACGGAGGCGGGTATTAAAGCGGGAGTGTTGGAGTACTCTGGTCTTGCACGATATGCCTACCAAGAACATGGTGAAAGAACCATCGATGTTGCAATTATTGTCTTTACCTTTGGTTCTCAATTAGGATATATTCTAGTGGTTGGATTGACTGTTTCTAGCCTATTAAACTCGTGGGGATGTGATTCAGTTGTCTGTGGTAATTACTTCACTACAGTCATTTGTGTTGCTGCATTCGTTACACCAATCTGTCTCTTTCGACATTTTGGTCATTTAGCATGGTTAAGTATTTTCTCAATTTCTGCTATTTTAATTGTATTATTTCTTGTAATCATTGCTGGTCCTATTAAACATAAAGATGATCATGATAATGCAGATTATGTCATCTTTGATTTTCAAGGATTCATGTCTTCCCTTGGTTCCATTGTTTTTGCTCTATCCTGTGCATCTGCTAATTTCCAAGCTTTTGTTTCCACGGAGAAATCAGCACAAAATATGGAAGGATGGAGTTCTATCACACGTAATGCTGTCTTCATAGGGACTGGTCTGTGTTCAACGATGGGATTTGTTGGTTATTTATGTTTCTCAAATAATACTCAAGGTATGATATTAGATAATTTCCCACAACCTGGATATGATTTCTTTAAAATCATGGTTGTAACCCATTTAATCTGTTATATTCCTGTAAACTTTGTAATCATGCGTTATAGTATAGTTAAGATAACAACAGGATTACGTAGTGAATTATTAGAATCGAAAACACATACATTATTAACCATTGGTTTATTATCCATTGTAACATTAATTGTATTAGGAATTTATGCTGCTGGATTTGCCTCAGGTGAAGGATTTGCATTAATTCTCAATGTTACAGGAGGTATTGGAGGTAAGTAATAATACATCATTCTTTCATGATCTATATCTAATCTTCGTGGTTTGTTTATTGAAGGATCGCTTGCTTGTTTGATCTTGCCAGCTGCAATATATTTAAAAGTGATGCCACCAGAAAGTGACATGTATCTCAAGGCTAAGATATTATTTGCCTTTGGTGTACTTGTCATGCTTTTGGTGATCATCTTCACGATTATCGATTTAGCTTCATAGGAAATCTGACATCGCTATATAAACAGACAAATTCATAGAATAACATGTATCGCGTTGTGTTGCATTTACTTTGTACATGCGTCACACCTTTTTTGTCCCCCAACGAATGAGCTGCTCCCCGCCTCTATTAGTTTTCTTCTTCTTCTTTCTTTCGCTATTTTTGAGAATGTTGTCGCGAATGTTGTTGTTGTTGTTTCGTTGTTTGTGATCATTGCTTCTTGCATTATTCATTATTCATCGCCTACCCCTCCCTCTATCCTACCTTATCAGTTCAGAGTTTTTTGATATCATTTGTTTTTTATTTTGATCATCATAACCACCACCACTATAAGATAAAAGTATAGATTTTTTTAACCCTCTTCTTTAATTTATTCTTTGCGCATTATATCTTTCAAATGGGCATATGAAACCAACACAACACAAAACAAACACACCAACCAACACAAATATTACAATGATCTCTCTCACCACACTGTCGAAGATAATCAATGGCATAGATGTCAATATCACACATAAGTGAGGTGTCGTCAGAGAAGATCAAATGTTTTAAACTGGTTGAAACAGAAAGCACAGAGAGAATATGAGAATAGATTAGAAGAGAGTGGAGAGATACAAAAAAATGAAAGAAGAAAAAAGGCAAAAAGAAAACACGAGAAACTATTTGTCTTTAAACACAGGCGAGGATTAAGTAATTCAACCATCAATTAAGTAACTTCGAAGTCCTCTACTGAAAACTTGACGTTATTGAAAGTGGTGGAAGAAGGGGAAATGGCTGAAAATAAAATAATGAAAGTGAGCAAAGATGAAGAAACGAGAATGCTCGAACATGATAAATCCAACATTACAAACACTCTTTATCCAAAAGAGAAAGACAAAGCAATATGATAATTTAGATGAAAAAATAGAGAATGAGGAACATCTTGTGAAGAATCGTAAGAGCACCTTCTGATGAATAATCTTTGAGTGAAAGTTTTGATTAATGAATGCTTGATGAAAGAAGTTGCTTATGAAGGGGGGTTGAAAAAATTCTCATGAGAGGATTATATTAAGAGTGAGTTTCGTTTTCTTCGATACCTAGTGCTCCTTCCACTCTTCACTATAATATAATATAATGTAATATAATATAATGTAATCATTGTTAATCACGATATAAAAAGAAAACAAAGAAACCGTCACCAAAAGAATGCTGAAGAATGAAGCAAACAACCAAAACAAAAGTGAATCATCTCTTCGAAAGGATTTAATAGCAGGATAATAATAATGTTTTTGAAAATAAATCTGATGATAATAAATATAATAATAAGAAACAATCAATTTTCTGTCAAGGAAAGATCAAAGTTTGACGATGGTGACAATGGTAAGAATAGAATTAATTGGTTTCGATTTCAAACATTCAAAGACAGAGTTTTAAAAGTCCTCTCTCGTCCATCAACAAAAACAAAAGGAAACACTTTCTCATGGAAAGGAGAAAGTTTGGTGGGAAAATGATAATACTGTCGACAGCAAACAAATGACAAATTTGTTTTCTTACTTTCTGATTAGAAGTAGTAATTCTTCGCGTCAAAGATTGTTGTAGGGGCATTGGAATTTGGATTGGAATAAACAGGCTGTAAATTCATCGGACCCGATGTATACGAGACACCCCCTCCCAGCTGATTTGGCAAAAAAGCTGTCGGAGGGGGATTAATGGATACGATTGAAGATTGATAACTTCCAGTGGAAGAAGAAGTGCCAGGGCGCTTACTACTGTCACGGGAATTGACACTGTCTCGGTATTGATGGTGAGAGTCTTGAGATGCACTTAATGTCAAACGATCAGTTCCTGCGATTAACGAATCATACGAATCGCTTGACACAGCACTAACAGGTGGGTATAATGGCTGTGGTGGTTGCATCAGCGGCAAAGGCGGTGGCGGCATAAAACCAGGATTAGACAAGCGGGCATCCATTAAAGACATGACGGGTGTCGGAGGAAAGCCAGGCGTTGGAGGAGGTAAAGGCGGACGTGTCATATTGTAAGGCATCGAATTTGTCTTTGGAGTATATTGCATATAGCCGTTACTAACAGGCTGGAATGAACTCATTGGAGGCTCTACTTGATAAGGCATTGGAGTCATTTTATACATTTGATTGGTTCCGTTATTCCTATGTTGAATCATTGGATTCATACCAGACGACATGGAATGCAGTTGATCTTGATACATTGTTTGAGGAAGGCGGGGAACAACGGGCATTACATTCACTGGTAAACAGAATCCGCGATCGTTCAAAGGTACTGCACCAGGGTTATCTTCAATGTTTGTTGGTCCCAACAACTCTTCTAATGCATGACTGACACTACAATCATAAGTCACTCGATCAATAGTTACTTGATGTAACGAGTGAACTGCTGTAATTGCTGAGCGAACTCCCTCCGGAGTCAAAGGATAGTGGATGAATCCATACCCGTTTTGAATTTTCAGATTCTGTAAAACTACTGATAAATTTCCAAAAACAATTTCAAATAATAGTAGCTTACACGATCAAATTGAGATTTCTTTAATGCAACATCGGTCACTTCTCCATATAAACTAAACAAGCCTCGCAGGGTTGCCTCAGAAATCAAGACATCCACCTAACGAACCTAAGCATGATACCGCGGCAGATTATTTTTTGATTCACAGTACCTGCTTTGAAATAAAGCTAACATGAACTTGTGCGGACTCAGGTTTCTTTTCATCCTTATGGCGGGGAATCTTCATAGGATTCTTTCCCTCTGCCCAACCAATTCTAGGAACTCATGAGCCAAAGAGTTCAACAAAGCAAATATTTTACCTCAAAGCGCGGCCCAGAAACATCACTCCATTGAGCTGCTTCATTGATTGTTCTGCAGATTCAGGGAGGGTAAACTTAATGAATCCGTAAGACAAGTTGGTTTTATTGGAGCTTCCTCGCTTCACACGAATCGCTTCAATCGGACCGAAAGGTCGAAAGAGTTTGCGAATATCTTTCTCCGTGCAAAAGACAGAAAGATCTCCAAGAAATAAAGTCGAAGACTCTTCAGGGACTGGCGTTGGATTCAACATTTTCTCTTGTTGCTATTTATTATTGTTGATTGTTTTCTAAATGTACTTTAACGTCAACGTCTCTACCTCACTCAACGAAGACAACAAAGACAGAAAGAGGATTGACTTGGAGCAATTGAATACAAGTCTTTCAAAGTAAACAACAGTAGAGAAAGAGAAGTTCAATCAGATGTTCATAAACATCATCGAAATGATATTATAGGGTTGCGTACTGGTGGAAGGGCACTTCCTCGCTCCCTTTGTGCAAAACTTGAATTTCTTTCTGTGCACAGAAAATCTTCCTACAACTTCCAGTAGTGTTCAAAGGAGTGCACCACTCAAAATTTCAAACTGCTTCTTTTCGAAGAATTTGAAAAAAGCTACTGAAAAGAAAATGAAATTAGAAGAGGAGTGGCCATTCAAGAATTAGATCCGATAGATAGTATCAAATAAAGACAAGCACATCTTTCATAACAGCCTTGGAATTTTCAACCTCTTTTCCCCTATCAATTCAATGACTCAGCAACAATCATAGTCTTAAATATATGATTAGTCATTGAATATTTATTATGAATTAGTAATAGTAGAACATTTAGAAAAATATTAAATCAAGGAATGATGTCGAAAAAAATGAATTTCTCGATTTGTCCTCCTTTCCCAAGCACAGAGTCCAAACGACTTCAAATTTTGGAGGAGGCAAATATATTGGATACGATAGCAGAATCGAAATATGATCGATATACTACACTTGTTGCAAGAATATTTAAGGTTAGTCCCTAATATTTAAACCACAAAAAATTTTTAAATTGTGATGAATTGCATGATAGGCACCGATTGCCCTTATTTCTCTCATTGATAAGGAACGACAATGGTTCAAATCAAAAGTTGGGTTGCAGATCTCAGAAACGCATCGCAACCATGCATTTTGCTCTTATGCAATTCTCGACGATGCTCCTCCAGTTTTAGTAGTGCCTGATGCCACGAAAGACTCACGATTCCAACACAACCCTCTTGTTACGGGTGAACCATTCATCAGATTCTATGCAGGAGCAAGTATTGAGATTGAAGGGGTGAAAGTTGGAACGATTTGTATTATTGATCGGGAACCAAGGGATGAAGTCGAAAGAACTGAAAGATTATGGGATGGTATGAAGAGACGGAAAGTCTTTGGAGAGAAGGAGGTTGCAATCTTACAAGACTTTGCTTCCATCATCGCAAAGCTGATTCGTTCAAGAAGAGAGGAAAAATTAAACACCATATACGAAAGCTTATTGATGAATGCTGATATTTTAAAGCTTTATCGCATCCCTTTGCAAAATTTAACTCATAGTTTGAGTGAGTTGAAGCAGAAGTATGACTCGTTTAAAGATGACTTTTCGCGACGGAAAGCTGAAGATGCTACCGTCGAAGATAAACATCTCAGAGTCAAAAAATGTGACGAATTAATTGACCAATCGAAGCTGTTCTCGAAGCAAGTGAATCGATTCTTCCCAATCTCTTCCTCAATCATCTCTTTGCTGGAGGAAGTTTATCAAGGAACGACTAAGGTTGATTTAGACGTTGAAGTGAGAAAACTCAGCAAATCCTTGTCGTACATGTCGAAGATGAACCTTGATCACCTCAAAGTAAAGATGAACGATTACTGCAATATCGGCGCTGTTATAGTAACTCCCAGAATTTATGAGAACGAAGGAAATGCGAATGAAGTAAAGATTAGTTGGGCGGGAGATCTTTCCAATAGTAGTGATAATCGAAGTGTTCAAACTGCGGTATTATCGAGTTGCTCTACGAGACGAAGTCAAAATTCTACCCCATCCACTTCAGTATCCATGCGTCAGACCACTTCACCCAATCAAATTTACTCATACCCCCTCCTACTCCAACTATTACTTATGATTTTATACGATTATTACGATTATCATCATCATGCTGTGACGATAACGATCACACAACAATTAGAAGAGAAACGAATTTATTCTCGCAATTTAACAACATGTCTTCAATCAGGACAGTGGATTATTCATGTTGATGATAATCAAATTAATGTTTCATATCATGAGTCGAACAAAAATGATTTTCATGCCCTTTCCAAAAATCTATTCTTTTTACTTGAGAAACTTCCTGATTGCAGTAAACCTTTCTGTCATGGATCTTCCTTTCGTGAAAGAAATCGAACAATTGATGCTTTAAGAGATATTATTAAAGCTAAAAAGAGTATTTACGAGATGAAAATTCCTTTCTACTGCACGGTTGATGAGGATTCTAGTAAATCTGTTCCTCTTCCTGGAAAGAAGTCTCTTAAGGTTGAAGATTGGTTGGAAGAGACTGAACAAATAGACAGCCAGAAGAAACTGAAACCAACAAAATCCCGTCGATGGAGTGTGGTTTCTGATGTTGTCTATCCTGCTCTTCAAGGAATTTATCAACAATGGAGGGAATATTCATTAACTTACTCCCTTTCATTCAGAAGATTATCATCACATGCGAAGATTTATACGGAATAATCCAATGATAGTCTATAAAACATGGATTTTTATGATGGAATTTCACAGTTGAAGAAAATATCTTGTCTCGTGTTCCTCTCTTAGTACCTCATACTAATTTTGTTATCCCCAAGTGTTAATTTTTGTTGTCTCTTTGTGTTTGTATGTTGTTATTGTGTTCGTTTTATTTACTTTTTCTTTCAGTGTTTTTCTCATAGTTTCCCAATCACTTTTCTTTTAAGATTTTCTTCTTTTGTGTTGCTTTGTTTGTTCATTCTTAGCATTGTGCGTGTTTCTCCTCTTTTCTTTTTTTTCTTTCTTCGCCTATTACATTTCTCTTTCGTGTTTCGTTGGAGTTTCTTATAGCTACATACTTAATAACTTCGATGCAAGATGCATTATCATTGAAGATTGTTGATGAACTTCAGTTTGTTTTTGCGGTATTTGAAGGGTTATTAACCAGATGAATGGAAAAGTAAGTTTGCGGTGGTTTGTTGCAGTTTCAAAAATGTTCAAACCTATTCTCTTATTCAGTCTATTCCCTGTTTAGATTTTCCTCACTAATTTAACGTGACTCATTCTTTGAAATGTCTTCTCCTTGTTCTCATCGAGAATAACTATCCACAAGTCAAAATTTTGAAAGAACATGAGATAGAGCGGATTGGTGGACGTGATAGTTGCATTCTTTCAACGAAAGACATATGTTAGTTAACCATACGCATCACTACTACACAGAAGAAAGAAAACAATTGATAATGGATACTCTCACTCATCATCAATACTCTATATTACAAGCAAAGACAGGAAGAAGACAAGATATACTAGACCGCAGGATTGCGATGCATGTAAGGAAGATTGCTAATAGTATTTTTACCATCTAATCTAGCTCCTTCATTTGGTTCGTGGAATACAATCTTTGGCTAGTGGTCACAATAGTATCAGAAAACTCGAATTCAATCACAGAAGATGAAAAGACTTACCTCATTAATAACTTTAGGCTCTAAGTCAATCTTTATTTCAGGTTTGACTGAATTTCGGACAGTTGCAATCTTTTCTTTTGCAGTCTTCAATAACTGAACGACTGATTTCGTTGAATGCACTGCTTGCATGCCCTCATCTTCATCGAGAAGAGCTTTCGCAGTATTGATAGCGACATCATCAGGTCTCTGCTCGTCATTTTGCTTCAGTGAACTCTCTGCATTACCCTACAATGGAAACAAGAGAATTGAGTATGAACACTAAAAGAGATGCGCTCAGAGGTCAACCCACCATTAGTTCAAGCATCTCACGCTTTGCTGCTCTCATTTCTGCATCCGCCTCTCTTTGATCCTCGACAGCAACTTCTTTTTCAAGATCTTCAATTCTCTTTCTTAATCGATCCATCATTAACTTGACTTCCATATCAGAGATATATTTATCATAGTTTAATGATTTAGCGAAGTCTAATAGATCATCATCTTCCTTCATTTTCTTGGCATCTGAGGCGAACTCAGCCGTATCTTCTGTTAGAGCCCAGGCTGGTTTACTTAATGCCGCTCCTTTCTTATAGTCCTTTGCATCGGAGTAGAGACTTGTCTTCGAGTCAGCGGGTTCATTGTTATTGGATGATGTTTTATCATATTGGTCTGATGTCTCTGGATTCTTTGATTCAGCTAAATCAGAACTCTTTGTATGTAATAATGTTCTAGAGTATTCTCGTAATTTCTTTTGTTCATCTTGAAATTTTGATTGTGATTCTTCTTTCCTTCGCATTTCATCAAGAAACTCTTCTTCAGCTCTTTCCTTATTCCGTTGAAGTTCTGCTAACCATTTCTTATGTTTTACTAAGACTGAATCTTTTTTCGGCCTTTTCACCATCTGCATAAATTCGATATGATGATCATAAGAAATATTTTGATACTTATTCATATACTCACCTTTTCTTTCATGGATATTGGAACATTAATCCCCACAGAGACTGGTACAACTCCACACGAAAAGCTGGTCTTATCTGTGCTATTTTGCACTTTTAGTGTTGCTATATGAATCTTCAGTTAGAAAATCTATATAGTCCATCACAATCCACTACGCTACCTTGAGTTCCAGCAAAGGGTCGATTACACAACATTACACCTTTGTAATGTCCGATTCCGCCCTGATTATTTTCAATCAGTGATAATGATGGTCCTCCTGCGCTCATTTCTCCCAGTGATATTGACAAGCTGATCAGCTAAGATTGATAACACAAGACAAAGACCTAATAAAAAGACAAAGTAACGACACACTAGAAAAAGAAACGAACATCTAATTTCGGGATTTCGTTATTTCGCTTTTTCGTAATTCAGAAAATCAGAAAACTCAAGATTTCGGCTTTTCGGCTTTTCGGTTTTTACTTCGTTGTTGTGTTGTGCTAGGATCTTGTGATCAACAATCGTCATACTTCTTCACTTTGTAAAAGGTTTTGTGATCGTCGTCATTGTATCCTTTTTCAATCTAGATTCTAAATTCCTTGCCTCTTACGTCGACGTACTGCATTACCGCAATCACAAATCTTAATTCATTCGCCTGAAAGTTTTTACTCTTGAATTCCTTTCCTCTTGCACGCATCTTAAATCGACAATAATGTAAGCTTCTATTCCTTCCACACTCTTATCGCTTTTTATTTCGATTGTGTTATAGGGCTCCTATTCGTGTTGGTATCAATGGTTTTGGTCGCATTGGACGTTTAGTCCTTCGCGCTGCGCGCACTAAGCAGAACATTCAAATTGTTGCAATCAATGATCCTTTTATCCCTGTTGAATACATGAAATACATGTTCTACGTAAGTTACCTTGCCAACAAGCTTTTTGACCTCTGTTACCGTTGTTTTTCAAACAGTATGACTCCGTCCACGGCAAGTACCCTGGTGACGTGCAAGTTAAGGATGGCAAGTTAATTGTCGATGGCCGTGAGATTGTTGTCTCCAACGAGAGAGAGCCTGAGAAGATCCAATGGGGCAATGCTGGTGCTGACTACGTTGTTGAATCTACCGGTGAGTTTAATTTATTTTTGGTCTTGAAACAGTGAATCTCATATGAAATAACTTAGGCAAGTTCTTAACTGAGGAAGGTGCTGCCAAGCACTTTACGGGTGGTGCCAAGAAGATTGTTATGTCTGCTCCTTCCAAGGACAAGACTCCAATGTTCGTCGTTGGTGTCAACCACAAGAGCTACACCAAGGACATCAAGATCGTCTCCAATGCTTCATGCACAACCAACTGTCTTGCTCCATTAGCCAAGGTCATCCACGATAACTTCGGCATTAAGGAAGGTTTGATGACAACTGTTCATGCCACAACTGCCACTCAGCCAACCGTCGACGGTCCATCTGTCAAGGACTGGCGTGGAGGCCGTGGTGCTGTTGGTATCAACATCATCCCATCAAGTACCGGAGCTGCAAAGGCTGTCGGAAAGGTCATCCCTGCCTTGAACGGTAAATTAACTGGTGCTGCTTTCCGTGTCCCAACTGCCAACGTCTCAGTTGTTGATTTAACTGTTGTCTTGGATAAGGGTGCTAAGTATGATACTATCAAGCAAGCTATCAGGGCCGCCTCTGAGGGTGAATTAAAGGGTATCTTGGGATACACCGAAGATGCTGTTGTCTCCTCCGACTTCGTCTCTGATCCTCGCTCTTCTATCTTCGATGCTGGAGCAGGAATTGCTTTATCTGATAACTTCGTGAAATTAGTCTCCTGGTATGATAATGAGTGTGGATACTCCAACCGTGTTTTGGATTTAATCACTCACATGGACAGCGTTAATTAAATAGATTTTGTTCCCTGTGGTTAGCATTTTTGTTTGATGCAAATAGTTTCACATTTTCAGTTTCTTTCTCTTTCTTTTTTCATTCAATGTAAAATAAACGAATCGGAAGAGAATAGTTAAAGATGAACATCCCAAAGACTTCTATCCCTTGTCGATGGATGCTTGTCGAAATGTATGCTTTTATCGGCGTAATCGGTTTGTTATCGAATAACCGAAAGTTAATCGGTGCCTTATTGACTTACCGAGTGGCAGTTTGATTATTGAATTGGAAATTTGATGAGAAACTTCTGTGGTGAACTGATTCAATAGATATTTACACTCTCTAGGATTGAAATTTAGGCTATTGAAGAAATGTCATCTTTATCAAAAATATTTGTTGCTGAATCATCATCTTTAGATGAATCTTTTGGTGAAGAGAATGTTGTTAATTATACTGATAATCATTTAGAAGAATCTATTGAAAATCATAAACCAGGAAGTACTTGGGCACATTCTGAAGATGATGACGATGAAGTAAAAAGTCATACAATTCAAAGAAGTCCCTCTTTTCAAATTAATCCACTTACTATTAATCGTAAATCATTTTCTGATCCGCAGAGAACGAATACAAATAATACTTTACTTGAAGATAGAAGGAACACCAATTTCATTAATGCCTCAGAATTTCCCCGTGATAGTGAAAATTTTGAGATTGGTGATGTGTACGACGACGCGGAATATGGGAAGAGTAAGCCCTCTACTTACCCCACTACCAGTAATGATTCCAAGGCGAGTGAGAGATCAGCGATGGTGAAAAAGGGTTTAGTTACCATTACTGACCTGAATGATAAATTTATGTCAAGTAACTTCTATTACGTGGTGGTAGCTATTATTTTGTATGTTGGTGTTGGTATAGCTGCCTATCATGATATGATGGGATGGGATCGTTTTGAATGTTTATATTTTATTGTAATAACAATAACTACTGTAGGATATGGTGATTATAGAGTCAACACTACAGGAAAACGGGTTTTTACTGCTTTTTATATTCTTGTAGGTGTTGCTATTTTTGGTAGTCTGTTCAGTACTATTACAACTTTTGTACAAGATCATCAAGAAAGAATGGCAAAATTAAGAAGTATGCGAGCAATGATTCGAATGAAAGAGAAAGAAGCAGAACTTTCGCGGACTAAAAGTACAAACTTTTCGAGTGCAAGTAACAACTCATCATCACATGGAGTACCAATAACCTCCTGGCACCATGGAACAACCATCTCTGAACTTATATCAGGAAGCTTAACAAGATCAAATACAAATACTGGTGCGGACCATCAGAATGAAGAGTTTGCTGATGGAAACATGCAACCCCGTCGATCTCGATTAACACATGAAATCTCTCGTAGATTATCACTTCTTTCCTTCAGTGAGAAGAAGAGAGAAAAGACTCTCGGAGAACTTCGTGAAGCATCTATTTCAACATATGAAGAAGATCGTCAACAATTAAAGAAGGCTGCTTTCACTGATTTCTGTGTGATGTTTAGTTTAATTATTTTTGGTATGCTTGTCATGTCAGGGATTGAAGGTTGGTCAACTGGTGATTCTTTCTACTGGGCCACTGTCACCATTCTTACTGTTGGCTATGGTGACTACGTGCCAAAAACCGTTGATGGTAAAGTATTTACAATGTTTTATTGTGTATTTGGATGTGCTTATATGGCAAAGGCTGTCACAGATTTTGTCAAATTTCCATTATTATCAAGATTATTAAAACATGAAATTAAAGTAGCAAAACAATTTAGTGGTGATTTATCACCAGAAATGCTTGAAGCATTATTTAATAATGAATTATATCAATTAGTACCTGATTTAAAACGTAATGAAGATGAAATGTCAAAATGTGAATTTGTATTATTAATGTTACAAGTTATGAATAAAGTTGAAGAAAAGGATATTTTCCTTGCTGCAAAATTATTTGATAATTTTGATAAATTAAAAAATGGTAAGATGGATTGAAAAAGAGAATTCTTATTTATTAATTGATTTATTTCTGAAATTTCGACATTTTCTTTTGATTGTGATAGGTTATTTATCGAAGGAGGAAATGAATAAAAAGATGGATGAAGCTATTGAAAGAAAAGAACGTCAACGTGCTCAAAGTCAAAGTTCATTAGCGAGAGAGGATAGCTCAAGGTGAGGGGACGTGTTATTTTATTCGAGGAATTCGGTAACTCCTTACATTAGAGGGAATGCACTCATCAATAAACTGCGACACCGGTTACCCTCAGTTCGAAATATTTTCCAAACGTAAGTATCTTTGTATCAATTAGTGAGTTCATTTGGTTTGATTTTCCATGTAGCTCTCCTGCTCCTTCTCCAGCTGCAAAAGATCAAAGTCGGAAGGCATCGTTTAATGATACTCCTAAAATTTCGATGTTGGATAGAAGTAAACGATCAGGCTCTATGCCTGCGATGAAATCGCCAACTATTATTTCAACAACGCGATCTGCTTTACACGATTCGTTGCTAGATAATGAAATCCATCCAGCGGAATCGAAGAAGTAATAATTCAACGTGAATTTCCAATCTTCATTTCTATTCGTTCCCCCAAAATTTTTGTAGTTGATTTTACACTTTATATTTATTATTTGTAACCTTTAGCATACTGCATACTAATAGAAGTCTTCAACGTTAATTTCGTGATGAGAAACTGAGGAGAAAGGAATAAACGAAAAATCGAAACTTCGATAATTGTCGTCTCACATTGATTTCCGGTATGAAGGATGTGTGTTGTTTGGTTGTTTTAATAAGCAGTTCTTCTCACTAATATTAAAGGAGGCCTGACTTATTATTCTCGTCCTTTGTTTGTTGAGAAAAATTTAAGGGGGACTCACAAGTTCGAGGGAAGAGGGGATGTCCAAACAATCAATATCACTTTAACCGAACAGATTATGAGATTGCAAAAGAAGAACTCAATTGCTTTTATCAGTTCAAGAACTCGACATTATACCAAGAGTATTTAATCTACCATTTAAATACAAAACCATTTTCCGCAGTGATCTTCCTACTCTTAGTCGATGGTTGTGTCTTTATGCCTGCTACAGTGAAATCGCTCTCACTGTATACATCTTATGGAGTCACTGATCGCAACTTTGTCTTAGTTCTTATCTTAATTTTAGTTTGCCTTGGTATTGCTTTGTTTCTTGGTTGTTTGTATCTGACTGAAAGATTATTTCCGAGATGGAAAATCTATAAAAGAGGTTGGCAGTTATGGAAACGTTTTCGAAGGAAGTATGCCACAGTCTACACGACAGAGCCGTCGACAAGAAGTTTATCATCGATTCCTTCCTTTAGCCGTCGCACTGCTAACTCTGATTTCCTTGATCATGATGATGATGAAGATGAGGACACTACCAATCCATCGAAGGTGATTTATTCTGGTCATAATGACTATCAAGACCATAAAAAAGTTGAAAAATTTCAAACGTATGGCCCAATGTCTCGAAGAGTTGTGCTTTTACAGCAGTTTTTTGTTCTCACTCTTATGATTCTTAACATGTTAATCTACACTCATTCCGCGGTACAAGAGGACTGCCACCATTATTCTAACACTACTACAAATGCACTATTCAGAAATTGTCGCGCTGATCGAAGTCCCGAAGAGACATCAGGTCCACGAATTGATGTTTATCCCATTTTATTCATGTTTACACCGGTTTTACTCTCATGTATATTTCGGGAGACATTGTTCGAGTTACAGATTATTAATCATTTTAGTGTCGTTCTAATTTTAATGATGACAAATCTTTATGTTAATTATAATTTATTTACAGTAATTATCTTATGTGTTTGGTTATTTGGTGGTTATTGTGTCTTATTAGATCTTCATTTACATCATGTTGCAGCTTTCTTAACAAGTTATCAATTAAGAGAAATATTATTAGAAAAAGAAAGAAATGCTGATCAAGCGGCTGCAGCTGAAATGAGACACATGATTGGAAATGTTGCTCATGATCTAAAGACGGTAAGAGTTGACTTTTCTTTCTTTCATCTCGTAATATCTCTGACTTCTATATCTATGTACATACATAGCCTCTTTCGTCCTTCACTACAGGATTGGAAATAATTGCGGACATCATTGAAACAAACGAGAAGATGATTCGAACCTTATCTGAAGATCAAAACGTGGCGACGAGAGAGAAGCGTAATACGGCGAAGTCTTCCCTTGTCATTCCCTTTACCGCTCCTGACGACAATCAGCTATCATCGCCTCCAGCATTATTAGAGCATAATCAAAGTATTAAACAATGTCTACAAAATATTCGAGATACAAACACTTTCATGTTAATGACTATTAATCGTTGTATTGATTACACGAAAGCTTCTAGAGGTTTTAAACTCGTTCCAAAGTGCGAAACATTGGATCTCCTCGAAACTTTACGACTGCCATTAGATTGTATGAAGAATATCCAGGAAAGAGTTCATATTACCCTAAAACCCATTGATATGACAGAAATCTGCTCTCATGTCATCACTGACAAACAGTGGTTACAAGAGAATATTTTATGTTTACTATCAAATGCTGTGAAATACTCTACCGGTGGTGAGGTCACCATTTCTGTATATCTGGCAAAGGCTAAAAAGAACGAAGCAATGAAAGCGAAGGCGAATAATGATAAGATGAAGAATCCAAGTTTAAACAATGAACCTTCCTTCACTACCGAGAATACTCCACCAGTCAAACGTGAGTCATTAACAGAGCGCTGGAAGAAGAGATTATCTTTCTTTGACGGGATTTTCACTTCTTTTAACCAGAGTACGAGTACTACTACTAAATGCGATAATGTGGAGGAAGATACTTCACAAACCCCTCGAACTGCACCCGCGGCTAACTCCTGGAAGGCAGACGATCCAATGATCAGAAGTCCTGGATCCATCTTAAAGATTAAACATCAGAAATCGCGATTAGAGGATATTGAAGAAGGAAATGAAACTTCTCTAACAAAACGTCTTGAAGGAACGGACGGTAACACTCACACGACCACGATAACTGACACTGAAGAAAAGCAAAGTGTTGTCAAGGCAGAAGACGTGATTACCACTCAATGTACAGAGAAAAACACGTCAAATTGCAGGGACAGTCAGTCTATTACCCATGTCATTCGATTTGATATTGAAGATACTGGCATTGGGATGTCAGCTGATGCCATGAGTCAGCTCTTTAGTCCTTTCCGACAGGCGCAGAGGCTCGCAGGAGGGACGGGATTAGGTTTATACTCTTTAGCAAAGAGAGTAGAGGCGTTGAATGGGTCTTATGGAGTAATGAAGAGACCTGATGGGAAGCAAGGATCATTGTTCTGGTTCTCAATCCCTTACCGTCCTGACAAGACAACAGCAGAATTAACTTCCTCTTTAGCAGGTCCTTCGAAGGATGGAGGGAGCTGGGATATTAGCAAACAACAGACAAGTTCGAGCAGTCATTATCTCCCTCGTGGGATTAGTCTATCGCCTCCTTGTCGACGTAGTTCGTTGGATGGAGGAGGTAGCTTCGATGTGATGAAATTACCCAAATTAAAGATTTTATTAGTGGATGATTCTCCTTCGATTGTAAAGATGTCCTCGATGATGTTAAAGCGTCAGGGTCATACAGTACAGGTCGCTGATAACGGAGAGATTGCATTACAATGCATTCAACAACAGTGGACGAAACATCAGAGAGGTTTTGATGTGATATTAATGGATTTACAAATGCCTGTGATGGATGGTTTAGAAGCTACTCGAAGACTGCGTCGATTGGAGAAAGATTCTCCGAGCTGGCTTCAACCAATGCCATCTGCGACGTCAGATCAGATCAATAGAGACCATGTGTCGCCTTTTTCTAAGTTTTGTCCAGAGTATAAGATGAGTCACATCCATGAAGCTTGGAGTAATTTATCTCCTGCTTTCTCATATCATCATGCTGTCATCGGTGTTAGTGCAAATTCGGATGATGAAACAGCGAAAGAAGCATTACAAGCAGGTGTTGATGCTTTCTTACCAAAACCTTTTTCCATGGAATTATTTAATATGACAACGATTAAAATATTAACAAAGATATATGATTCTTATTATCAAGAAGGAACAAATGAATGAATGATAAGATCTCATATATTTGCATAGATTAGATTATTTATATATCTCTTTCTCTTTCTCTCTACCTTTTGTTTATCCTTGGTGAATGCAGGAAATGTTTAGAATTTTAGGACGAACTTCTGCTCTGAACCTTTTCATCGAGTGGTTGTTCTATTCTATTGGCTCTTCTATTGTTCGAGCTATGATGTGTATTCTATTGAGCTGGAGTATGATATTTGGTTGTCTCTTCATTTGAGTTATATTTGTTTCTTGCCAGTATGGTCTATTATTCTTGCATCACATAATACTATGTGAAAAACAAATAAAAAAACTTTCTTCTTTACATTCATTCTTTGATGACGATCTATGTATCTATGTAACTCTGCTTGTCACACAATATTTTAAGATGTGATTGGAAGTATGTTTGCTTATTTTTATTTATTATTATTATTATTATTATTATTTTTTTTTTGCTTTTGTTTATTGTGAAACTCATTTCTTCTCCTAGTTTTTTTTTGTTTGAAGTTATTAGTAGGATTTTCCTTATTATTTAATATTTAAAATAAAAGTGATCTCTGTATGTATTCTTTTTATTAGAAGCAAGTTCGCTCCATTTTATTTTTTGCTCTGTTTTCTGGAAAATAACAAGGAAATCGTGTTGAATTCCGGTCTTTTTCCAGGAAAACAGTACAAAGATGCCTCGGTCCTCTTTTTGAGATTACTTGTCGGTAAACCGGTAAACCAATCCGGTAAAGAATATGTTGAGAGGGCGGAGAAGCTGTATCGGAGATTCGATTTTTCGTGTCTTCACTGTGTAAAGTTCAGATAAGAAAATTGGGAGTATGGTATTCACGAAAAAATCGAATCAGACCTCCTTCAAGGTTGCAAACCTTTTGCACCATTAGACGCAGTGAGCAACCGTCAATAAAGATTTATTTTATCGAGATAATGTTATTTTAATATGAAAGCTAATTGAATGAATGAATGAATGAATGACATACTCTAATACAATCATCAAAAGATGAAAGGTCTAAATTTTCGTTTTGCAATCTCCAATCGTTGAACTTTGTTTAAAGTCTCAACGTTCTTGACGCGTTCACAAGAAATAAGGCGAACGATTGGAACATTTGCTCAACTACTAACATCTGCAAGTTTTGAACACCACCACAGTTCAACTGAACGATTCTTTGCTAAACCATTTAAATTGACAAGTTGACGACAGTTGATGAATTTTAAATTCGGAATCTCTGCCAATGCATCCATATTCACTGATGTTAAAGATGGAAGAAATTCGAATGCTAATGATTGTAAATGATGAAAGAAAGATACCACATTACCTTCATTGATGTGTTGGGTAATAACATCACTTGAACCAATTGTTAGATCTTGAATCTCAGCAGAGAAGGCGCTAAAGCTACTAATCTTCCAATGATTGGATAAGAGTCGTAATCGTTTATTCTTCAGAGAGGATAACAGAGTATCCGTTACTTCATTACATTCATCCCGAAAGACTAATGAAAGGCTAGGCACTTGACCAAGCTGCTCGAGATTAATTATTGAGGTTTGGCTAAGGTTCTCAAGACTAGATAAGAATGGGTTTTCTTCAGAACCGTGGACAATATCAATCTTCTTCACATTCTTTAATGGACTGACATCAAGAACTGGAATTTTATAGTAACAATCATGTAAATATACGATCTTTGCATGTTGAAAAGCATTAAGATTGGTGATACCACCACAGTTTCGTGTATACACTTCGGGAACATTCAATAGACTATCATAACCTGTGTAAATTGCTCTCTCATGGGATAAGGTAATTCTATGATGATCTCCGAGGGATGATATATCCTGAACTTGTCACAATTCCAATGCTAAATCATAAATTCCTTTTAAAGGAGAAAGATCTTTTTGAAGATTAGGACAACGAAATAAATGTAAAATGCGAATTGAATGAAAGCTATTAATATTAGTTAAATTCCGACAATCCCATAGTTCTAATCTTTTTTGACGATGGAACATTGAGAAATCATGATTTGTATTCCCTCCATCATACACGAGCCCGGATAAAATGGTTACATCGGGAATATACTGAAGTGGCGTCATGTCCATGTCATTCACTTGACCAAGAGAAAGTTTATTCAAATGAGACAATTTACTTAAATCAACAGTTTGTAGATCGTCATCAAATGTTAATTGAAGTTCCTTCACATTAGTAAGGTCTGGAAGTTCTTCCACATCTGCTGGTAACGTGGCAGCGTATGAATGATATTTATTCCACAAATGAAATGGAACAGTACGACCTTCTGCATAAAAATTATGAATTGGAGGAATTTCCTCAGGACATCTTGAACCAAAATACTTTATTCCAATCTGATTCCATCCATTTTCTACTTTACTTAATAGTAATGATTGAAATAACTTATCTTGTAAATATTGTTGACTTTGAACCTTATTTAATTGAAAATAAATTATTCTTTTCTTTAAATCAATAAAAAGATATTTTGATGAATTAAAAAAATAATGTCTATCAATATTAGATAAATAATTTTGAATTAAAGTAAAGATAATTTCAGGGATAGAATAAATGATCGAAGTCATTATATTTCACTCATATATAATTGTGAATTATTTCTATCGTTGATGAAGATGGCAGGCATCTCGCTCTCTCTGTTGAGTCCATCACGGGAAAGGCCGAATAAAAAGAAACTTCTATTTCATTTCTTCACCCAAGGAAAGCCGTTTTGGCTCAAATCGTTTCTTGTGAATAACTTTTGATCCAGAGAATGTTATCAAATAATTTCAATTGTGTTTGATTCAGTATCTAATTCAGAACATCTGAAGCAAAAAAGGATTGAAATTCATTCATTTTTGACCGAGTAATCATTAAGAATTCATTTTTTTTTTTAAAAAAAACGCGGTTTCCCCAATCTTCATGTCCATTTGCATATACTGTCAAAGTTTCAACGATTTTAATCAAGCGGTTCTTGAGAATTCTTCAGAAATAAAATTTTGCGAAAACGAGGCAAAACCGTTTTCCCCGGGTGATTTGAAAAATCTTGAGGAAAACGTCCAAATGCGCAGAAATTATAAAGATCATTTACAGGGAAAGACAAATGGACAGGTTATTAGGGAACTGAGGCCAGCAGCATATAGTGAAATTAATCGCAAAACTGTCATCTTTCAACGAGAGAAGCTCACCAGACCTACTGAAACCCCTATGGGCAGAAAGCGACAGATTGACCTCGATGTGATCGAATATTCACGGAAAAAGGTCGCCGAACGCACGTCCATCCTCTTCTTTTGTACCTGCTGAATGCAGAAATTTGCTTTCCAATGAGAAAATCCCTTTTTACAGCTTTCTAATAACTCTTCATTTCGCCTTTTGTTCGAGCTATTGCGTTTATTCTATTGACTAGGAGTAGTAGTAGTTATTGTTGTACTGTAGTATGATAATTTGGTTGTGTATAAGTGTGGTTCCAGGTTGGAGTGAATTAATTTTTTCTTTCTTTCTTGTTTGTTTGTTTGTTTGTTTGTTTGTTTGTTCTTTCTTACTTCACATAATATCATGTGAAAAAAAAGAAACAAATCTCTCAACGAACCATCGAACTTCCTCTTCTTTCTTTTTTTTATTTCCTTTGTTGGTGCTTCTTTTTATTTGCCTTATTCTGATTATTATTGACGTTAAATATTTTAATAAAGATAATGTAATATTAATTGTCGCAATATTGATGTTTGTTTATTCTCAATACATTTTGCTTAGTCTATAAGAACTTTATGATCAAAATTAATCTAATAGAAAGCAATATATGATCTATAGAAAATTCTATAGAGGAAGTTCCCTGTTAACCCCCTACCAACTTTGACTCCTTCGACTCAATAGCTTTAACTTGTAAACCAAAAAGAAGATGTGTTTATCAAGGACAATCATCAGAGCGAAAAAGAAAATCAGAATTAAATTATATTTAAAGAAAATGAAGCACACAAATAGCAAGAACAATGATAACGACGAGCATGATGATGAGATTCACTTGACGAAAACCTTGAAATTCATTCATTTTACTTCTATAAACTCTATCATATCATACTTGAGAGAAGAAAATAATGAGAAGAGAGTAGCAGCTGTAGCTGATACCAAAGAAATATCAACAATAAATCGAGAATACAACATAAAAAGCGAATAACTTTCTATAGATATATAAACATCTATTCTCGAACTAAAAACGATACTTCTAATAAAAAATTTTTAAGAAAGAAAAGAAAAGGTTTATTTCTAAAGAAAGAATAATTCTAAGATCAAATAAGATCAAATAAAGTTTTATTTCTATACACATGTCACACATTAGATTAGATCATATCATATTAGATCAATGAAATCAAATCAAATCATATCATATCATACATTATTAATCTCTTCTAATTTCATACCAACTGGAAGATGTCCTGCGTGTAACATCTCTAATTGAATTTCAGGATCAGGGATAATTTGATTAATCTTTGATGATAAATATTTGGTTACTCGCTCAGAGATCTGTTTTCTTGATACTCCTGTCAGACTAAGACGTCTTTTTCTAGGACTGCTAGGAGGAGGAAGTTGTGCATTCGAAATATGAACACTCTTTCTCATGTGATCAGATTCTTCTTTCTCATCGCTAGGAGTGTCTCGATCAATGTGATTCGAAGATGCTCGCGTTTCCGCTAAAGAGGAATGAACATTAGCACCTTTTGATACCTTGGTATTTGTTGGTTTGAAGACAGGGAGAACTTGTCCACGTTTCCTAATTTTATTCTTTGCAGCAATATTAGCTATTCAAAGTTAAAGGTTACAGATTAGAGAGATATTCGATGACAGCGGAGAATACATTGCTTACCATTGACAAGGTATGCTTTAAATAACTCATCTCTTTCTTCATCAGAGAAGGTTTGTCCCTTCGAGAAGAAGATGAAATAAAAGCTGGAGAAGAACACTACACCTATAATCATTACACCAGGAATATAACTCACTGAGTATGCTAAACCACCAATAAATGAAAAGGAAAACACTATAATTCCTGCATATGCTCCAGGGATACCTAAAGGACTTGAGAAGTATCTCTCTAAGACGGAATACTTCTTATAGAAGGTAATATAGGCGATCAAAGCACAGATATAAACAATATAACTCGACAGTGAAGTCACCAAGAAGAAATATCCGATGAAGTCTTCATGCAGTTCAATCAATACGTTCAGAAGAAAACTTAACGAGGAAAATCCTATGAGAGCAGCATATGGAGTTCCTCTTGAAGGAATCACACGCGTAAAGGCCTTATGAATTAATCCAGACTTTGCCATGCAATGTGTCTGGCGAGTGCTAAAATATAGGAAACCTAGTGCTGTTGCAAATAGAGCAGGAATATTTAAACAAGTTGCTGTATAGTAAGATAAATCAAAAATATGAGCGAAACCAGCAGTTAAAGGATATCCATCTCTCAAAGATAGATGATCAATTCCTGGATATTGTGAACAAGTGGTGCAGATCAGCGAGACGGTAATGATAGCGCCAACTGCCATCATTCTATTCATCGCGATTGGAACGTCTTTCCTCGGATCTGATGCCAAACGAGAACTAAGAGGAAGAAGATGGATTCCTAAATAGGCCGTTGACACTAAAGGCATGTCTGTTAATAGCTCGACTATATCAAGGTTGTTATAATGCTCTCCTTTTCCCCATTTGTCGAAATCTGCATAGGTGCAGGATCCTATAATATATGTTACAAACAACAACAACACTAACAAGCCCAAGTAACGGTTAAACAGCCAGAACAATTTACCACCAACCAGTAAAATCACTCCAAAGACAACATAAATGATAAAACAGAAGGGTAACACGTAAATACGAGGAAAATCGAAGTAATGTGTGGGAATGGAAGCAGCGAGATGAATCACAGGAGATATATAGCACATGTTTACAATCAACTCCAACATTGCAACTATGAATCCTAATAATGGAGACGTAAAGGCTCGCACAAACCCATAGATCCCTCCTGAGAATGGAAGTGCACTGGTCATCTCAGCTACAGAGAAGGTGAGGATCACATATCCCACTGTCGAGATTAAAGTAGACGCCAACAGAACCCAGAAACCGTGAGCCGTTGCATCGGCCCAAGCAGTAACTTGACCACTCAACACAGCAGTCACTCCAAGAAGAAAAACATCAGTCTTCCCAATACATTCTCTTCCTAAAGATCCTCCTTCTGATCCAACTTCACTTCTTCCATCAACTGATTCTGCCATTAGAATATTCTTAATTCTCCTTTACTAGAGGGAAAGAATTCTCTTCTCTTTTTACATCAAGGTGTAGTTCCAGAGAAACAATGTCTCACACCATAAGTCCAACATTCTCATTTTTCGCTTCGACCTCCTGAAATTATTCCGGGAAAATGGTATCAATCCGCAGTTACACAGCAACAAGCACTGCAATGTTTGTCGTTCACATCATCTTCAACTTTTTTACCTTGTAACCGGATCGTAAAATCCGGACGTGAAATCTTTCACGGAAGTGATTTTACGTATTTGAACGAATGATAAATTTGAGATTCAATCTTGTAAGTAGATAATACATATCGTTGTTATTTATTAGTCTAAATTGAGTTTCCAGCCAGCCTCTCACCATAGGTTAAGAGGTAAAAATCTCTTCATTAACTTATTATTCGTTAAATTTTTAAGACAAAAAAACCGATTTTTGATATTAATAATTTACGATACAGGTATTAAGATAAGATGTGAACGCAAAACATTGCAGAGATTGTTGTTGTTGTGCCGTGCTTAGAGCTTTACATTCTCCCGGAATGATTTCAGTAGTTCGGAACAAAGAGTGTTGCAGTTGAGTGTGAGCATAAACCTCTGTCTCTTGAACTACACCTTATGTACAAGAGAATAGAATTCTTTTTAGTGAAGAAGAATAGAGAATATTCTAATGGCAGAATCAGTTGATGGAAGAAGTGAAGTTGGATCAGAAGGAGGATCTTTAGGAAGAGAATGTATTGGGAAGACTGATGTTTTTCTTCTTGGAGTGACTGCTGTGTTGAGTGGTCAAGTTACTGCTTGGGCCGATGCAACGGCTCACGGTTTCTGGGTTCTGTTGGCGTCTACTTTAATCTCGACAGTGGGATATGTGATCCTCACCTTC
>VKHI01000041.1:86041-112206 GCA_015145745.1 Poterioochromonas sp. DS
TTGTTCTTGTTCTTGTTCCTCCTCTCATTATTGGCTTGGATGATAGACTCTTGAGGTAAATGAATGAAGTAAACACGTTCTCAAAGTGATCTTTTCACTTTTCATGCTTGCTATTTGTGTGTTGTTACATTTCATTTGTAAGTTTAATATTTCAGTCATCCATCATTATCTTTCCATAAAGTCTTGTTCTTGATAATCTTCGATTATCATGGAATCTTATTGAAGCGAGAGAGTGTTTTTTTTCTCATTCCTTGGCATTCTATCCTCTAACTTTGAAGGAGTTACACACTTTGATTCGAGTCGACTCATTCTCATTTATACCCTCATATCAGAGAGAGATTGTCAAACAGGAAATAGAAATGAAGAAAGTGAGAGAGATAAGTTCATGTTGTTGCGAGGAGATCGACAAAAACATTTTTTTTACAATTAACAAGAAAAAAAATGCAACAAGGGTTAGAGAAAAAGAATAAGCTAAGAATCTAGTATGCTTCATAGAGGGGCTAGAGAGGAGACGCTTTGTTCTACAAGAAGTTAGATAAGGTAGATCAGCGGAGCTCGCTCAATAGAAGACAAGTACGAGGGGGGCTTCTTCTCTTCGTTCACTTGATGATAGTTGATAAGCAAAGTTATTTCTCTTTGTAGAACTATTCGAGCATTTCTATATGATATGATGGAGAGAGAAAGAGAGTAGTAATATTATGTTTATGAAAGTTAAAAGAAAGAATTATTATTATTATTATTATTATCATCATGAAGAAGAAATCGTTAGGATTTGAGATATATGAGGAAAGAAAGAAAGGAAAACAAAGAAAGAAAGAAAGAAAGTAGATACCAAAACCGCAATGAATTTATATTTATTTGCTATGAATGAGAGCGAATTGTAAGAATTGTGTTCCGAAGGAGAAGGAATATCGTAATAAGAAGAATAAAGTTGTAAAGAAAATTAAATAAAATCCCATTCTTTCACCTTTCGTCAGAACAGTTAATCCAGCATTAATCTCAAAACGATAATGTTGAACTTGTAACCAATGCAATAAAGAACGATATTTCATGATTATTTCAGTACACAAGGAAAAGAAGAATGAGAGAAACTGAGAGTGTCAAGGATGAGTAACGAATGATTCAAAGATCTGGTTTCTCTAATGCAAAGCTTAAAAGCAATGACAATCAATCTTAAATAATGGTTTGTTGTAATGGTTGTAATTGGTTGTATTGGTTGTCTCTATTAATTATGTGAGAGTTATCGAATAAGATGGTTTTACGCATACGTGTATTACTACGACTACTCCCACTACCTACTACCCTTCCTATTAATTAAGAAATTTCATAAAACAACCTCACAATTAAGAAATTTCATAAAACAATCTCACAATTAAGAAATTTCATAAAACAATCTCACAATTAAGAAATTTCATAAAAGTCTGTTGTTGTTGTTGTTGTTGAAAGGAATTGCTTATTTCTTCTTTTTGTTGGTGACTCAACAAAAACTTCAATCAATTCAATTCAATTCATTTTCCTCAATCATATCTATTGAATCTTTTGATCCGAAAAAATTAAAATTATTTGAACATCGTCCTTAAATCCCTTAAAAGTTGTCGCGAATTAATTTGTGTATAAAGAAGAAAGAAGAAAGAAGAAAGAAGAAAGAAGAAAGAAGAGATGAAGTATCGTTCCTTATCACATTTTTTACAAGTCCAACATTATCGATTTGAGATGAATGCTGGACTATCGATGTTAAGCAAACATGAGAAATTGGTCATGTATTTGCTTAGTGTAACAGCTTTATTTTTCATTGGTCGTTATTCATACTGGTTTGGTGTGAACCTTCTTGCTTAAAGATACATCGATAAAAAGACGCTACTGTCCTAACTTCAGTTGTTTCCATTCGTTTCTTTGTACGTTTGATTCACTCGTTGATATAATGTGTGCGTGTTTCATTCCCTTCTTACATTTTCTGAATGATCTTGTAACTTTAATAATTTGACTCACATGACTTTGGTCCCCGACATTCACGAGTATTTTCCGCTCTTTAAGGAATTGATCAAATTATTTTGATTACCATCAATGCTGACTCTTCTCTCTAATAACAATGTAGCCGACTCGCCATCACTGCTCCCCTTTCGTCCTATAGTCTCGGGATCGAAGCATAAGTCTTCAATAAAAGTCACATTTTTGGAGAAAACTCGAGTCTTTCGAAGATCACTTTAGTGCTTGTATCCTCCTCGTTATTTCTATTTCTTCTTCCTTCTTCTCTTGTTGAGAATTTCTTGATGCAAGTCTTTCGATGACGGGACGAACAACTTCGAAAACCTCTCATCAAAGTCATACACTATCAGGAAATTCTTCCCCTTATTGATGTTATTAGTGTACTATTTGTAATTATACTGGAATTAGATGATTTTGATGATAAATTATAAACTACAATAGATGAATCAATTTTTATAGTAAATCAAAAAGAATTGTTAAGGATAAGATTCATATATATATGTCGCATACTTGAGGATATATATATATATATTATAAATCATAAATTTTCTATTTCTAAATGATGTCTGTCTAATAAAAGAGAGATAGACGAGTGATATTAGGGGTGGTGGGGTGTTGTATAATTGTGGAAAGGCTGGATTTCGAAGGAAATTCAAACAATATTCATCATGTTGCTTCTTCTTCTCCTTGCTTTGATATCTTTGTTGAATTTGAATTATGCCAATCAATTTAAAATTGATGAACGACTTCCTCGAGTGTTGAAAACTTTTGAACATCTGCAAGATGATGAATGTTTGCAGACTCGACCTATCTTTAGCTATCATAATATAACCAGATTTAACTGGACTAGAGATGATTTAAAAGACTTTCACAACTCCCACCATGTGAAAAAGTTCATTCATGAGCATTATCACAAGAGTCCAGGATGGTCTAAACCAGTTGTCTTCGCTGTTGTTGGTGATGAGAGATACACACAATTCATTGAAATCCTTATGGAATCATTACAAAGCGTGAATGTTCTCCCTCAAGATCTCCTCGTAGCATGTTTAACAACTGCTTGTAATGAGAAACTAACCTCGATGAGTATTCGTAATATCTATTACCCTGAACCTGACACCTGTCGTACTCTGCCACATGATCGATATGAAATACATAAACGAACTCGTTGTATTGTATCATCGATAAAATATCAATTTGTATTAGATCTTTTAAAATTCAATTATAATGTATTTTTCTTAGATTTAGATATCTTTGTTCATAAATTTCCTCTTCCTTTAACTATCATTGATCGTAATGAATTATATGTACAATATGATGCATGGAAGGAATTAAATTTTGGATGTTTTTTCATTCAATCAAATACGAAGACTATTCAATCTTTTGAAGAAACATTATCATTATTTTTCTGGAAAATGGAAAATGATCAAAGATTATTTACTAAAATGATTTTTAAAAATTATAAATATTCTTTACTTCCAAGTAAACAATATTATGCACATCATTATGCGAATATTAATGGAAGTGAAGAAATTAATAATATTATTTTAACTCATATGACTTGTGTTGAAGGAGGTTATAATAAAGCTTTATTTAGTAGAGAACTTTATGGACCTCCTTCTATCCCTTCTTTCTATCATCCGTGCTATAAGACAGTGTCGATTACATACCAAGCAAACTACTCAGCAGAAGAGCTGATTGGATTGTTGATGATCGCAGTGAAGGTGTGTCAAGCTTATGGCAATCGTCGCTTGAGAGTGGTAGGATGGGACTATAGTCAAGGAGGAACCTTCAAGGCGTTATACAATGTGGATTTATTGTTTCAGAGTCAAAACATCACAATGGTGGAGTCGAGATACTGGGAGAATATGAATCGGTTCTACCCAGACTATGAGGTCAGCAGATATGAGTGGAAAATGGTCGAAGAAATGGTAGATGAGAGCAAGCTACCAGTGACGAGTGTGGCTGATATCATTGTGGAGGTAATGGATAAGACCTTGCTCAGTAAGGCAGACATTACAGATTATCGTCCATTCCTTTGTGATCTTCCACAACGATATCGTAACGTCTTTTCCTGCGCTCGTACTTGTTCAGACTATCACCTTTAGTCAAACCTTTTTATGATTTTCTTATTTTTTTTGTTTTCGTCTCAACTTATTCTATGATTGGTGTTTTATTATTGTGGTTGTTATTGGAAATTTCACGTTCATCTTTTCTTCTCTTCTGTCCAAGTTTGTTGTGATTGTAACGTTGTAGGATTTTCCTCCCTTCCAAAACGATAAACCTCCTTTTATTCTCCACACACATGAAGAGCAGGACCTTTCAAGTCCAAAGTGCTCACCAAAGCAACAAGATTGTCCTCATTCAAAGCGAAGAATATCTAAGGATTGTCAAGAATCATCCTACAATATTCATCGCATCTATCTATCATAATTGAAATATAGTAGGATGTCACTGATCTGACTAAAAGTTTATATTTACGACTTATAACTCATAGATTACTAGTTTTTGAAAACCGCTCTTGACAAAAACTCGAGTTTTTCGATGTGCACTTTTCCTTTGACTATGGTTTTGCACACCTGTTATGCTCCTCTGCCTACACCACACATTACAATAAACTACTTAGTTTTACCCCTTCCTCTATGATTGCATTTCATGCATGCATGATGTGTGATATAACTCAAGAGAAACCTCCAATTTCTATTGGAAAGTGGCCGTGAATTAAATTAAGAGAAATAAAAGAATGAAATATCGTTCCTTATCACATTTTTTACAGGTTCAACATTATCGATTTGAGATGAATGCTGGTCTATCGATGTTAAGCAAACATGAGAAATTGTTCATGTATTTGCTTAGTGCAACTGCTTTATTCTTTGTTGGTCGTTATTCATACTGGTTTATTCTGAGCAGTATTGCCTAGACAAAGATCCCTACTACAGTATTTGTACTAAATTCAGTTCATATGAATTTTTTTTTTCGGTATGTACATTAAATTTACTCGTTGATATAATGTGTGCATGTTTCATCCTCTCTATCTCTCTTCTTAAAGGATATAATGTAATATTAATCATTTGGCTCACTTGACGTGAGGGGTAGTCCTCCTACCATTCTCACCACCTTACATCTTTCTTTTGTCCCTTTTTTTCACATTTCTTCTTCCTTCTCTTCTTCCCCTGTATGAGAATCACCTTGATGCGAGTCATTCGATGACAATGCTAACAACTTCTCATACTGTGAAAACCTCGCATCGAAGACAAAGAAGTGCTCTAACACCAATCGCTCGAACATCTCCTTCTGTATCTGCTGACTCTGAGAGGGCGATGACGTTGCAGGTACTACAGCCTGCAGCTGAGCCAACAGGGAGACGTCGAGATAAGGTCCTGGAGGATGTTTCAATCGATTCTGACTCGCGAGAAGTTTCTCTTGCTCCGCCTGACGCTCGAGATACTTCGCGAAGAAAGCAGCATCTGACGCATAGTCGATGTATAAGATCTCATTGGGCCATTCCATATCAAGAGGATCTCGCAGGATCTGAGGTGGTATCTTCATTCTCTCGATCCATTGCTGATACTGCTCTTGTATTTCTATTGCATCAAGAGAAAGACAAAGCATTACGAATAGAAGAGCGGATGCTATCTGTACTGTACCTTGTTGTAAGATGAGAGGAGTGTTCGTGTATTTGAAGTTATGATACACGTCATACTGTAGTTCTGCCGAGTCAGAGCCAGGATGGTGATGGACAGTATGATTGGTTGTGGTTGGGTTTGATGGCTGTTGAGGATTAAATTGAAAGGTAGGAGGCCTTGGTACTGATGTTGATGGAGTAGAAATAACTTTTCTACCATATAAAGTATCTTTCATCAGAACTTCAATGAAGTTCACTGCTTTCTGCTCGATCGTTTTGAAGTTCGGCCAACTAATATAAACAGAATAAAACGATAAGCAATACAATACAATCTTGATGATGATGGTTTACCTCTTGGTTTCAAGCTTTGAGAAGAGTCGATGCGTTACCCACTTCACTGAACCTCTTTGTTGTTGCATGGTGATGATTGTCTCTGGTTGAGGTGGGGGTGGCGCTGGTCCTGCTCCAAACAACGTCGCTCTCGCTGCTGGTTGAGTCGTGGGGCGAGCAGTGGTGAAAGGACTAAAACCACTGCCATTGCCAGCGCCATTGCCGTTATTACCGTCTTGTTTAGGCATGATCGTCGTCACGACGGGATACTCCGTCACTAGTTCAGGTAGATTTACTCGCACCGCGATCGTCACTTCGAAGGCTCCAATGCGTTGAGGTGTGAGAGGTTTCGTTCGTAAGGCATAAACTCTGACAGCTAGTTTACTCGCTGCGACTGCTTTGATCACACTGTAAAGCACTGCATTGGCCATCGATACGTATTTCGTTGGGTTATGACGGAGTGATTGATCGTTATGAAGATGACAGTCACAGCAGTGCTCGACTGCGATGACAACATCAAGGTGATCAGGAGGAGTTATTGTGCTCTCTTCCATCCCTACTGAGGATAATGACGTACTTGGAATGAATGGAATGACGTCAGCAGGTGGGAATGCGATTTCAACGAGGTTCACTTGAGGTGGAATGATCGGGGGAGCTGTCGTGGTAGGAGGAGGTGCTTTGAGAGGAGAGACGAAGAGACTTGCTCGAGTACGTGGAGTGAAGAAATCTGCATTATTCGGAGCAATACTGACGTCATCCTTCCCTTCAATATTCTCTGCTTCATTCTCATTGTCAATATAAGGCACAGATGTCAGAACATCTGGCGCAGAGAGCAGACGTCGAATAGTTAAACCAGCAACAACAGCATTCTTCGCTTTCAGAAGTTTATTGGCAGGTGATGAAGGTGCTGATGAAGCATAAGCATGAGTAGTCTTCTCTTTCTCTTCTTCTTCTTTCATCGTCTTTTGAATAAACTCTTCTAATGAAACCTTTGGAATCGGAACAATTGACATACTTTGAGCGAGTTTTCTACTCTTTCGCGACTTTGATGGTGACAAGGGTGACGTAGGGTCATTAGGATCTTTCATATTCTGAATTAATTGTTGATCACTGCTTGGAGATCGAGTTAAAGTATCTTCTAATTTCTTGATCACAAATAAAGGCTTTGGAGGGCTGGTGGTTCTATTGTTAATCGGTCGCATTGGAGTGGTTTGAGGGGTTTGACGTCGCGCTTCTTCTAACAGATTCATCATTGACATATTACCCGTCACTGCATTGGTCGGATTCGCTGCTCCCGTGGTTGTAGGAGTCATAAAGGGTTGTTTGTTACCGGTTATAGCACTGTTTTGATTGCTATTAGTGCTGACATCTCCTCCACCACTATTCCCTCCTGTGAAGATCATTGAACCAGCTCGTCGTGGTTTCTTTGTAGTACTTGTCACCACTGTGCCGCTATCTGCTGCAAGGTTCTTATTAGGCATACCAACTCCTCCAAAAATCTTTGCTACATTGTTGATCGCATTGGCGGTAGTTGTGTCGAGTCCACTGTGCATGGATCCATCTGATGGCCCTGGATGAGATGAGTGATGTGGAGGCGCTGACTTCATGATCTGGTCGTAGATTGTGATTGGCTGCACAACTACTTGAGGTTGATATGGAGGCGGTGTATGTTCAGAGATCGGCTGAAGCTGCACAGAGGACATGGACGAGGCTAACTTGTTCATATTCGTAGCACTACTCTGAGCGGTGGTGTAGCCACTATAAGGGAGAGAATGAGAGGATGTATTAGTAGGAGTTGAAGAGAGAAGGAAGGAATGTAATGTATTTAATAATGTTTTATGATTCACAATACTTCCAATATCTTCATTCGTGAAAGGAAGCGATAAACCGATCTTCTCAGAGACTCTCTTAGGCATTGACAAACCTTTCCGTTGGTAATGACGTAAGAAGAGAATCATAATTGCCTTGGTTAAATTGGATTTTCCTTCAGATAATAGTTCTAATGGTGTTAATTGTTCGTGGTCTGTTTTTAAGACGTCACTGTTAGCGTCTAATAGAAGGACAATGAACTCTATGTGCTGACATTGCACCGCGTAGTGCAAGGCAGTGGAGCCAGAATCATCTTGGGCATTTAAATTAGCCTTTGAATCAACTAATACCTTCCCTACTCTCATTGAATTCATCTTCGCACACCAGTGAAGTGGTGTTTCTTTATGCTAAAAAAAGAGAGAACAGAGGTAAGAATCAGTGAATTACGATGAATTGAGGGGGGAAACTTACATTATTTGTAATATTAACATCAGCATTAAATTCAAGAAGTAACTTAAAAGGTTTGTCTAAGTCAGAGTAGGCGAGGGTGTGGAGGATGCTGGCTCCAGTGAGAGGATCTTTCCAATTCACTTTACTTCGAATCGCTCGATCTGTCGGAAGATTACTCTTTAATAAATAACGTGCATATCCTACATCATCAAAACAAGCATCCAATAATCGTAAAGCAGGATTATTATTGGAAGGAGGGAAATTAAAAGAATTTGAATTTGTTAGAACTTTCTGAGAAGAAGATGGTTGATTCCCTTGATCTTTCCTTTTTCGTTGATTATTATCCTCATTCTCTCTCGGATTTTCTTCACCAACGTTTGTTTCAACTGGCATTTGTCACGGAAAAGAGTGCAAATAAGTCCTTCTCTTCTTCGACTCACAAGCCAAAGAGATGAAACTGAAGCTTGGTGGGTATTGTCTAATAAAGAGAAATTTTGTTTTATTGAAACTTACTAAAAAGAAATTCTCAGTTAAATTTAAATCGAACTTTTCCTCTTATGAAACACTTTCTTGGTATTCAACTGTCGGATTTAAGAGAATATCTTTTGCATCAAGACCTTTAGTCAAACAAAAACTCAAAATTACATGATTTACTATCAAATGCCAGTGAGGTTTTTTTCTACAGATAAGAGTTGTCGCAGTAGAAGTCGCCATGGAGGTTTTGAGAATATCTGTTCCGTTCATTGTTGGCAATACATGAAATTTAGCGAGGTTTTTGATTATAATGAAGATTGTGAGCTTTCTCCAGTGGGTCAAAGCTAAATTCAGTGGCGTGATTTCCTTCACTCACGGCGGCTCTGCGAAGGTTTACTATTTGTCAAGATTTGAGACCTGGGACCAAAAGATTCGAGTCGATGAAGACGAGGTGCTGTGTTCCAGGTTGATGATGTCTCAAGGCTTGACAAATAGTAATCTTCGCAGAGCCGCAGTGAGTGAAGGAAATCACGCCACTGAATTTAGCTTTGACCCACTGGAGAAAGCTCACAATCTTCATTATAATCAAAAACCTCGCTAAATTTCATGTATTGCCAACAATGAACGGAACAAATATTCTTGGGCTTTAGAGTCAAAACCTCCATTTGTTGGCTCAAATCTGAAGCAGAGAGAGAAAGAGAGAGACCACCAATGAAATCCTCTTCTATTAATCTAGTTCACAACTGCCGACATCTATAGAATATTTGAGGGAAGTTGGTATTAGATTAAGATTGAATCCAACAAGTAAAATATCTTTACGTTTAGACTTGTTCGAGACTGGGTGAGACCAATTGTCTTTTTATTTTATTTTTCATGTTTATTTTTTTTTTATTATTTTTTGAGTAAAGAATGAAATCCGAACAAAAAAAAAGATATAAATGAAAAATGAATCTATGAATCAATACATACATCAGAAAAAAGAAAGAATCAATAAGAATGATTTCAAGATTTGTCTTCCTATAATACAACCAATTAGACAAAAGTCTTGAAAATCATTTATTCCTTGAAATAAAGGGAATAAATTAAGGGAGATCAGAGTCAAACTGGAAACTGAATAATGAGACTTCGTTCATCATAACAATAATAAATTTTAAAGAAAACAATTGCTAATGTACTCAAATATTGTTAACATTTGATTCTTCATCATGATTAGTAGTTCCAGTTGTTTGTAAAATTGCTAATTGTTGTTCAGGATCTGGACTAATTTGATTCATCTTTGATGAAACATATTGAATGACTTTTTCTGAAAAACTTTGTTTAGACATATCACTCACACGTCTTCTTCTTGGAGTCTTAGTTGTATTTTCAGGTGCTGAGAGATGGTGACTCTTTTGAATAGAGATTTCTTTAATTTGGTGAACAGCTTCTTCAATTCTAACTTCTTGGTTTGCTAAATCTGAAGATTCTGTTCCATCATTGCCTATAATAGTAATTTGAGTGTTTGCTGCAGTGACCTTGGAATCTCTGTTGTTATTATTATTCGCTCTCATCGCAGGAGCAACTTGTCCACGCTTTCTCATCTTATTCTTTGCAGCAACATTTGCTGAGATCAGTAAATAATAGTTAGTTCAGAGACAATAGGAATAACAACGCACTCACCATTGACAAGGTATGCCTTGAAGAGCTCATCCTTTTCCTCCTCTGAAAACGTTTGTCCTTTCGAGAAGAAGATGAAGTACACGGCAGACAGGACAGCTACAGCGATAACCATTGTGCCCGGGATATAACTGGGTTGAAATGCCATCCCACCAGCAAAACAAAGCAAGAAGATAAGAATTCCGACATAAGCTCCGGGAATACCTAAGGGGCTTGCAAAATATCTCTCTAAGACTGAATATTTCTTATGGAAAGTAATGTAGGCAATCAATGCAGAAATGTAGACAACAAAGCTAGAAAGTGCGGTAACAAGATAGAAGGAATCAATTAAATCGTTATTAAAATGAGCTGCGATATTAAGAAAGAAACTCATCATCGAAAAGCCAATGAGCGCTGCATAGGGTGTGTCTCGTGATGGAATGACACTTTTAAACACTTCATGGATTAGTCCAGACTTCGCCATGCAGTGTGCTTGACGAGCACTAAAATACAGAAAGCCAAGAGCTGTTGCAATCAATGCAGGGATATTTAAACAAGTACCTGCATTATAAGAGATATTAAAAATACGAGTGAAACCATCAGTTAAAGGGTAACCATCAATCGAAGCCAAGAGATCAATTCCTGGGTATTGTGAACAGGTCATGCAAATTAGTGAAATGGTGATCATACACCCAACTACCATCATTGTATTCATGGCGATTGGAACGTCTTTCTTCGGCTCGGAAGTCAGGCGAGAGCTAAGAGGAAGAAGTTGGATCCCTAAATAGACGGTTGACACTAAAGGCATATCTGCAAATACTTCAATCACATTAAACTCTTTATAATGCTCTCCTTCTCCCCACTTGTGAAAGTCAGCATAAGGAGCAGATCCTAAAATATATGTGAAAAACAATACCAACACAAGCAATCCTAAATAACGGTTAAACTGCCAGAATAAAGCGCCACCAGCCAGTAAAATCACATCAAGTGCAATGTAAATGATTAAACATAACGGCAACTTAAAACTCTGGGAGACATTATAATAATCCGATGGAATGGAGGCAAGAAGATAGACTGTTGGGCTTACGTAACACAAGTTTACAATAATCTCGAACATCGCGACAATAAATCCTAGTAATGGAGAGCTAAATGCTCGTACAAAACCATAGATTCCTCCTGAGAAAGGAAGTGCACTAGTCATCTCAGCTACACAGAAGGTAAGGATAAGGTATCCCACTGTCGGGATTAAAGTACACGCTAACAGAACCCAGAAACCATGAGCAGTGGCTGCCGCCCAAGCGGTCACCTGACCACTCAACACAGCAGTAACTCCAAGAAGAAAAACATCAACCTTCCCAATATTTTCTTGCTTTTCTCTTCCCACCGATCCTCCCTCTGATTCAAGTTCACTTCTTCCATCAACTGACTCTGGCATTGTTGTATTGCTAATAATAGGAAAAAAATTGTGTGACTATTGGACAGAACAGTAGAAGCTTATCTCGAATGCGGAAGAAAAGAAGTTCGGTAATCTCCCACACCGGAATACTCCGCAGAAGCGCCATGATAAAAGAAAATTCTTTTCCAAAGAAAAGTAGCGGACTTTCTCAGGAAATCGGGTGGATTTTCATCTTTCGGTTTAGTAATTCTATTAATGTCACACATGTAAGAACATTATGTGATATTCCTCAATAACTTCTTCTAAATTTACCTAAACTCATCCCAACCATTTCAAGGTTTAAGACAATCTTTAATTTTAAATTTTCATATTTATTTTTAAACATTTGGATCAGAGAAAAGAAGAGTGGAGTGGATGAATAATGAATGACTACAATTTATAGAGAAGGAATATACATGGATGAGGGTCATGAATTGTCTTTAAAAACAAACAGGAAAATAATTTTCTGTTTTTATATTCCTATTCTATTTTCTACTTGTTCTTTATTTTTCAACACATCAGAAGGAAATCAGAAAGCAAATGAATCACTACATATACATACATAGAAAGAATCTACAAGAATGAGGTCAGGAATAAACAAACAAGGAATAGATCAGAACATAAAATCATCAGAGCCAAAGAAGAAATCTGAATAAAAAAAAGACCTCGTTGATAATAACAACAAGAATCGAATTCCTTTTTAGAACACACATTTTCAATGATAAAATCATAACTTATAAATAAATTTTGTTTTAAACATTGTTTACATTTCCTTCTTCATCAAGATTAATACTCGTACCTGCTTGTAAAATTGCTAATTGTTGTTCAGGATCAGGACTAATTTGATTCATTTTTGATGAAACATATTGAATAACTCTCTCAGAAAGACTGTGTCTTGACATTTCACTTAAACGTCTCTTTCTTGGAGACTTACAGGTGTTTTCAGGTGCGCATAAATGATTACTCTTATGAATAGAAATTCCTTTAACTTCTTCTTCTCCTTCAATTTGTTGTTTCACTAAATCAGAAGAACTTGTTCCATCATTTCCCATGTTAGTAATCTGAGTATCCTTAGATACTCTGTTGTTATTTGCTCTCAAGGCAGGAGCAACTTGTCCGCGTCTTCTGATCTTATTCTTTGCTGCAACATTTGCTAAAGGGAGAGGTATTAGCAGTTAGTCCAGAAATTAGTTCTAATAAATGAAAACACTTACCATTGACAAGGTATGCCTTGAATAACTCATCCTTCTCCTCTTCAGAAAACGTCTGTCCTTTCGAAAAGAAGATGAAATACAGAGCAGAGATGACAGCTACAGCGATAACCATTGTACCCGGGATATAACTATCTTGGAATGCCATTCCACCAACAAAACAAAGCAAGAAGATAAGAATTCCTACATAAGCTCCAATAACACCTAAGGGGCTTGCAAAATATCTCTCTAAGACAGAATACTTCTTATGGAAAGTAATATAAGCAATCAGTGCAGAAATAAAGACAATGAAGCTGGAAAGGGATGTCACGAGATCGAAGTAATTCACGAGTTCGGTATAGAAATGAGTTACAATGTTAAGAACGAAACTCATCATCGAGAAGCCAATGAGCGCTGCATAGGGTGTATCCCGTGAAGGGATTACCTTTTTAAAGACGGCATGAATCAATCCAGATTTTGCCATGCAATGTGTTTGACGAGCGCTAAAATACAGGAAGCCAAGAGATGTTGCGACCAATGCAGGGATATTTAAACAAGTCGCCGCATTATAAGAGATATTAAAAATACGAGTGAAACCATCAGTTAAAGGGTAACCATCAATCGAAGCTGAGATCGATTCCTGGATATTGTGAACAGCTGGTGCAAATTAGTGAAATGGTGATCATACACCCAACTACCATCATTGTATTCATGGCGATTGGAACATCTTTCTTCGGCTTGGAAGTCAGGCGAGAGCTAAGAGGAAGAAGTTGGATCCCAAGATACACTGTGGACACTAAAGGCAGGTCTTGAAAGAGCTGAGGCACATCAAATTCGTCCCCTTTTCCCCACTTGTCAAAATCGGCGTAAGTAGCAGATCCTATAATATATGTTACAAACAAAACCAACACAAGCAGTCCCAAGTAACGGTTAAACTGCCAGAACAAAGTACCACCAGCCAGTAAAATCACATCAAGTGCAATGTAAATGATTAAACATAACGGCAACTTAAAACTCTGGGAGACATTATAATAATCCGATGGAATGGAGGCAAGAAGATAGACTGTTGGGCTTACGTAACACAAGTTTACAATAATCTCGAACATCGCGACAATAAATCCTAGTAATGGAGAGCTAAATGCTCGTACAAAACCATAGATTCCTCCTGAGAAAGGAAGTGCACTGGTCATCTCAGCTACACAGAAGGTAAGGATAAGGTATCCCACTGTCGGGATTAAAGTAGATGCTAACATCACCCAGAAACCATTAGCAGTGGCTGCCGCCCAAGCGGTCACCTGACCACTCAACATAGCAGTCACACCCAGAAGAAAAACATCAACCTTCCCAATATTTTCTTGTTTTTCTTTCCCTGCCTCCGACCCTACCTCACTTCTTCCATCAACTGACTCTGCCATTTTTCACTAAACTTTCAATAATGAATGAATATTCGTTTTTCTCTTTGAACCAATGTTTGCCTCATCCATATTTACGGTAAGTGGAGTAGCTTTGGGACTATAAGGAGTGTCTGCTGCTTTAACAATTACGTAATTGCATAATTAATTAAACAATTGTCTATGAAATCGTTCTATTTTTCCTCCCTCCTTCCTTCCATCTTCTTTGCATCATTTATTGGCAAAGGAACGAGATACTTGGAACCATCACTTGACAACTTTTGTGTGATTATAGTCGATTTTAGTTGTTGAATCTTCAAATTTTAGTTTCTCTTTGTTTCAAGGGTCTTACTTCTCTACTCTTTCTTCTGCAACGCAACAAAGATGAAGTATCGTTCTTTACTGCATTGGTTACAAGTTCAACATTATCGTTTTGAGATTAATGCAGGACTAACTGTTCTTACTAAAGGTGAAAGAATGGGATTTTATTTAATCTTCTTTACAACTTTATTCTTCCTATTACGATATTCCTTCTCCTTCGGAACACAATTCTTACAATTCGCTCTCATTCATAGCAAATAAAAGACTTGGAGAACTTTGTTATGTACTTTCTTCCTCATATATATCAAATCCTATCGATTTATTCATGATGATTCATTCTTTTAACTCTCATAACATTACTCTCTTTCTCACTCTACCCATCACATAGAAACGATCAAATAGTTCTACAAAGTTCAGCCCTCTGCGTATCAACTATCATCAACGAGTTAAACAATAATAGAAGATTTCTTTCCTTTTTGTTTCATTCCCTTTGCACCCCTATTTATTCTGGTAAATTTTAAAAAAAATCGTCCCTTCTTAACAATCTCTTTTCTTAATCTGCAAACATGGTACTAACACTTCATTATGATTCTTCTCGAACTCTACCGGTACGAATGAGGTCTCTCTTGAATCTCGTAGCCTTTCCTGATATTGCTCTATTTAGTAAATTGCATAAAAGAAGTTGAAAGTATTTGCTTATTTTTAGGTTTCAAGGTATTTACGATTGAGTGACGAGTCTTAAACAATTTGTTTCATTTTTCCAGGTGTTTAGGATTGCCTTCCTCTCCATCGAAGTGAATTAAATTTAAACAATTAAAGGTAACATCTCTCTCATTTTCATACCTTCGTCGTGAATCCCTTAAAGTCGTCGCGAATTGAATTGTGAAAGAGATGAAATATCGTTCCTTATTGCATTATTTACAAATACAACATTATCGATTTGAGATTAATGCAGGTTTAACAATCTTAAATAAAAATGAAAAATTAATGATTTATTTAATAATGATAACTACATTATTCTTTATTGGTCGTTATTCATACTCTTTTGGTTCGAATCTTCTTATGTAATCAGATCAGAGAGTGGATACCACCTCGTTTCTTCTTGTTGTTACTTGCTTGTTCTCTTCCCATTCACTGATTAGAAATAATGAGTGCGCAGTTTTCATTCCTCTGTTTTTGCTTTACATTTTCTGTCATGATCTTGGAACATCTAATAAGGGAGAAAAGTCGATTCTAAGTGGAAGGAAGTAGGATAAGATACTAAGAATAATAATACTAATAGAATAACAATCAATTATTTATCTTCAATATATAAGTCTAATAAAAGTTCCTTGGTTACCCTCAGTATCAATGAATGAAAGAATATATTTCAATTAATGACAGCTATGATTCAGACAGCTTCACCTGTATCCTCTGCACTGCCTTCAAGAACGCTTCCATCGAAAAAGGCTTCGGCAAGAAATCATCGATTCCCGCTTTGAACGCCTCTTCCATCGTCTCATGGTCTGAGTTCGCTGACACCCCGATCACTATCTGATGGCGAGTCATCTTCTCTTTCTCCTTCTCTTTCTCTCGACCTCGAATCCTCCTCGTCGCTTCTAACCCATCCATCACTGGCATCTGAAGATCCATCAACACCACGTCATACCTCACAACCTCACTATTAACATCAGAACAAACTTCCCCTTCTTTACTCTCCTTCTTAAACCTCTCTACATCCTTTGTCTCTTCCTCATACAACATCTTCAGAGCGATCTGACCGTTCTCCGCCACTTCCGTACGATGCTTCTGTCTCTTCAACATCATCGACGTCATCTTCGCGATGGAAGGAGTGTCTTCTACTATCAACACTGACAGATTCTGAGTTTGATTCGCTGGAGGTTTTGCGTGTATTGACACTGCCTTCGGAGAGGAAGAGGAAGTATTTCCAACATCAACCGTTCTTTTACTATTGTTCTTACTATTCGTATTCCCTCCACCTTCTACATTAGCACCATGAAGCTGTGATGTCATCATGCCATGATCGTGAGTCTCTCTCCCTCCCATATAACCACTCTTCTCCTTCGCTGATGCAGTCCCTCCTATCAATGCTGCTGCCGTCACCGTGTCTGCTCGATAAGGAATCGTGAACCAAAACACCGACCCTTGCTTCCCATCCACCCTCTGATGCACTCCATACTTTCCCTTCAACGCCTCGATTCTCTTCGCCAACGAATACAACCCCAAGCCTGTGCCTCCTGCTAGTCGCTGCGTCTGTTTGAAAGGGTTGAAGAGCGACTTCATCGCCTCCTCTGCGATGCCAATGCCTGGATCGATCACTTCGAACATCAGCTCTTCATGGAAGCTCTTCTCTGACACCGCTTGAGAACTCGCCTGAGAAGCTTGAGACGCCACTGATGCATTCGAAGCTGTGGACATCCTCCTGTGAGGGATATGACGTCGAGGACTGCGTCGTCTGCGCTGTTGTGTGTATTCCTCTGTCTCTTGAAAAGAGTCGTTGTCTGACGGGTTTTCTAGCTGGTTCATGCCTTGTCGAGAGTTCACAGTCCTTTGAGTATGTCGTGTAGGACTCGTGGGAGGAGATGGAGCGACTTTATTCGTGCTTATGATACTCCTCTTCGTCACCATAGAGTTCAGCATCACATCAAGTCCTCTTGAATTGGTACTTGTTGCTTCTCGAAACCATTGACTTCCCATCACACTCACCTGACCTGACTTCATCGACAGCCGAGAAGATGTGGACTTCCTCGATATATGAGCCATGGACAGTTGTCGCAGCATCATTGTTACTGGAGATTGATAGTTATCGGGCTCTGACGTTATCACCTCATCCTCGATGCGATAACACAACTTCGTAGGAGATGCTGGATGATAATCATCTGAATCATCAGGTGAATTGGTCTTCGTTCCGCTCCCAGTGCGATCCAAAGCACGAGTAACCCTCGACACCACGATCAACACCTCTCCTTCTCCCGAGTACTTCACTGCATTCGATAACAAACACAACAGGTTCTCCTGCAACCACTGCCGATCCGTTATGATATGACTGCAGATCCCTTCATCCTCATACGATTGCAAAGTGATCTTCATCTTGTTCTGAATGTTCGTCATGCATTGCAAAGGCATGTTAATCGTCTCTTGCAGATCGATCGTCTCGTTCTTTGGCACTAGCTTCAGACCGTTAGAAGCCTTCGTGTAGTCCAAGCACCGGTTGATCGTCATCAGCATGAAGGCATTCGTGTTGCGGATGTTCACGATGCAGCTCTGCAATCCTGACATCATCGACGTCAAGTACTCCTTCGTTACACCTTCTTGGTCTGTTCCTGTTCCTTCTATCATAGAAGAGGAAGGTTTGTTAGGAGAGCTCTTCAGCTTCAACATACACTCGATGATGTCAGCTGAGATGATGTCGATTCCTGTCATGAAAGAAGATAAAGGCTATCATATCCAACACCAAACATTAGTCTTTATATATATGAAAATGAAGATGAAGAGTACTTACTGTCTTTAGATCATGAGCAACATTAGCGATCAAGTGTCTCATCTCAGTTGCTTTATTTTGAACAGCGAGTCTTTGATTCGTCTCAATTGTCTTCTTGAGCTGTCTACTTAACAAATAAAACAATAAACATTGTTTCACGAAATCAGAAATGATCAGAATTTCATAAAATATGTAATAGCTTAACAGAGGAATTGTTTGTGGGGAGTTAATCCAATACGTGGAGAAAAGAAGGGATATTAAAGCAATCGACCATGCAGTTATATTCAAATAAAATCTTGCTTCTCTTAATATATACACTATAAAGACTGGGATAGATGCTACAATGCAAAAGGATTCCATTGGAAAGTTCCCGACGTTAGCATTTGGATTACAGGAAAAGGACTCAGACCAATCTAAGGTTTTACATTGACCAGCTACTGTACGTTGTATTAATTCAAGTGACCGGCCAATAACTACAGATAAGTAGAAAATGGCCACAAGAGAATCCGCTAAGGCTTCTAGGGAGGTTGCCGTGGTGTAGGTTAACAAAGCTTTAGCAGTCCTTCGAAAGACTGATTTCTCGTCAAGGCATCCACAAACTAAACAACCAGACAACCAAGTGGTCGTGACTATTGTAAAATCAATAGTAGCCCAAATGGTAATGTAATCCTGTTTGCCATACATTGCTTTCATCGCAGCGGGTATAAAAGCGACGGAGAAAAAGAGGTTAATGATCCACAAAAAACCGACTGATTTACTATGATTCATAAATTGAATAAATTCATTATAGATGATAGGATCTCTTAAAGACCAAAGGAGCTTATCTCGTCTCTTCACAATCTCTTTTTCGAGTTCAAAGACAGACAAGGATTCTGATGGGATGGCTAAGAGTTCTTCAAGATCATTGCGGGAATTTTCCCTTCGCATCGAGGTAAAACGTCGTGAGCTTTCAGCCAAGTTCATATTTCAATCAGTTGACTTGAAATGATGATCTGACAATGCGATGATGTTCATTTAACATTTTTAACGGTTCAATGACAAAGAAGGGAAGAAGATGGAAATCTCAAGGAAACGTATTATTGTGCAAACAAAATAAGCGCTTATCCATCTTTACCGACAGGTAGGAAATTGTTATCGGTGTTGTTTCGGTAAATCTCATTTGGTTGGTGTTTGTCATTTGATTATTCATTCATCAGTTCAGAGGACCTTTTCTTACGTATTCCTTTTGTTCTATTCATTAAAATCTTAAGTGAAAAGGAAAGAATAAATTGATTGACTTGAAAAATGCCAGGAAAATATACCGAAGGATATACTAAATCAGCTCAAAAGACGAAATTTATTCGTCATCGTGATGTGAAAATGAAAGAGAGTGAATTGAAAAAGGAAGCTAAAATTCAAAAATTAATGTGTGAAGGTGTATGTCGTCGATGTCGTGAAAAAGTACAATGGAAATTTAAGTATGATAAGTATAAACCATTAAAGAACCCTGCCACCTGTCAGCAGTGCAAACAAAAGACTATTGTGAAAGCCTACCGAACTTTATGTGATTCCTGTGCGAGCAAAAGAGGTGTTTGTCCTGGATGCTGTCTAAACCCTGCGGAAAACGAGAGATTAGATGAGGAGGAGAGACCTGCTGCCGGTAACTTCAAACCATCAGCTGATGGTACTGGCGCCGACGAAGTCAAGATGATGGAAGAGGATGAAGTTGAAGGAGATGTTGGTGGTGAAGGTGAGATGGAAGGTGATGAAGAAGAAGAAGGTGAAATGGGCATCACAGAGGAAGAAATGAATCAACAACATGACAAGCTATTAGGAGGCGCTCTTGATGGTGAACTTGGGATGGATCACAAATGGGATGAGAGGAAATTCATGAACATTGCAGCAAATAAGTATTCCAAGGCCCGAGGCATTGGGTCAGAGGATGTCTAACCTAACTTCCTGTACTTCTACAACTTGTCTTGTGTATATTTGTAATTAATCTTGATTCAAACAATTAATAAAACTTTACCGCTACATAGAAAACGAAAGTGTATGATTCTATTCGTACATTTTGAAGAATTCGACTTATTATAAATTTCTACAAATTTACGCCACACATATCACCTCGCTTCCCTCTAACCGATAAGGATGGAGAGTTGTCATGGAGTCAGGTCAAGAGCGATTGTCCAGGGATACTTCATGAACATTCAATCAAAGAAAGGCAGAAAATATCTATTCTGAAGATGACTAGTAAGCTGAAGACGAAGAGTACAAGTTCCAGGGTAGGTGGTGTATCTTCACCATCACCATCACCATCATCATTCGATAAAATCGATGAACTGTTGACATTATCTCCTGAAAAGATCTCAGTGATCGATTATGAACGAGAACTTATGAAAAGACGTGCCCATTTACTTCGTTGTTTGAAAGATCCATCCATCTATCAAGAGTTTATGAGGTTTATGAGTAATAGTAAATCAACAAGGTTTTTATTCATATTAAATGTTCTTTTCATGATTTTTTTCATTCCTACATGTACTAAGTTAGCTGCACCATCCTCTACTCACGGTAATATATGGTTTATTTGTGAGTTTTTAGTAGAAGTTAGTCTGACAGTGACTGGGTGGTTGTTGTACGGATGCTTGGCGGATGAATCATGGCTCCGACCTTACTCTGAATGGGTGCGAGAACAAACGAAAATGAAAACTTGGGATCAATTAGGAGATGTTCTTCAAAGTATATTCTATATTTCTGCAGTTCTTGTGAGAGCATTAGACTTGATTCAAAGGGTTGAATCAGGTCCTTGCAAGGATTCCTCTTATCTTTCAAGCTTTTCCTGTAATCCAAACTCTAAAAGTGATAATTTCCCAACAGATTCTTTAATAATTCTTATGGTTATGCCAATTTTTTTCTCTTGTGTGTTACGTGAAACTAGAATTCCCTTAATGTTAAGTGCGTGGTGTATTGTAATCTTTTCCCTCTTATACACAAGTTGCATTTTAGCCTCATCCCAGGCGATAGCAATCCTTGTTTTTTATGTAATTGCTGGTGGATTAGTTATATTAGACTCTTTTAAACAGTGTTTATTGTTTTATTTGTTAAGTAGACAGCTCAAGAAAATGATCGAGGCGAATCAAAGACTCGCTGTTCAAAATAAAGCTACTGAGATGAGACACTTGATCGCTAATGTTGCTCATGATCTAAAGACAGTAAGTGATCTTCATATTCATTCACATATATACATATAAACTAATATTTGGTGGCGTGGTTGTTGGATATGATAGCCTTTATCTTCTTTCATGACAGGAATCGACATCATCTCAGCTGACATCATTGAGTGTATGTTGAAGCTGAAGAGCTCTCCTCACAAACCTTCCTCTTCTATGATAGAAGGAACAGGAACAGACCAAGAAGGTGTAACGAAGGAGTACTTAGCATCGATGATGTCAGGATTGCAGAGCTGCATCGTGAACATCCGCAACACAAATGCCTTCATGCTGATGACGATCAACCGGTGCTTGGACTACACGAAGGCTTCTAACGGTCTGAAGCTAGTGCCAAAGAACGAGACGATCGATCTGCAAGAGACGATCAACATGCCTTTGCAATGCATGACGAACATCCAGAACAAGATGAAGATCACCTTGCAACCGTATGAGGATGAAGGGATCTGCAGTCATATCATAACGGATCGGCAGTGGTTGCAGGAGAACCTGTTGTGTTTGTTATCGAATGCAGTGAAGTACTCGGGAGAAGGAGAGGTGTTGATCGTGGTGTCGAGGGTTACTCGTGCTTTGGATCGCACTGTGAGCGGAACGAAGACCAATTCGCCGGATGATTCAGATGATTATCATCCAGCATCTCCTACGAAGCTATGTTATCGCATCGAGGATGAGGTGATAACGTCAGAGCCCGATAACTATCAATCTCCAGTAACAACGATGCTGCGACAACTGTCCATGGCTCATATATCGAGGAAGTCCACATCCTCTCGATTGTCGATGAAGTCAGGTCAAGTGAGTGTGATGGGAAGTCAATGGTTTCGAGAAGCGACGAGTACCAATTCAAGAGGTCTTGATGTGATGCTGAACTCTATGGTGACTAGGAGGAGTATCATAAACACGAATAAAGTCGCTCCATCTCCTCCCACTAGTCCTACAAGACATACTCAAAGGACTGTGAACTCTCGACAAGGCATGAACCAGCTAGAAAACCCGTCAGACAACGACTCTTTTCAAGAGACAGAGGAATACACACAACAGCGCAGACGACGCAGTCCTCGACGTCATATCCCTCACAGGAGGATGTCCACAGCTTCGAATGCATCAGTGGCGTCTCAAGCTTCTCAGGCGAGTTCTCAAGCGGTGTCAGAGAAGAGCTTCCATGAAGAGCTGATGTTCGAAGTGATCGATCCAGGCATTGGCATCGCAGAGGAGGCGATGAAGTCGCTCTTCAACCCTTTCAAACAGACGCAGCGACTAGCAGGAGGCACAGGCTTGGGGTTGTATTCGTTGGCGAAGAGAATCGAGGCGTTGAAGGGAAAGTATGGAGTGCATCAGAGGGTGGATGGGAAGCAAGGTTCGGTGTTTTGGTTCACGATTCCTTATCGAGCAGACACGGTGACGGCAGCAGCATTGATGGCAGTGGGTGGAGGTGGAGTCGGCGCCGGAGTAGTAGGAGGTGATAAGAATGGTGGTTTGGGAGTGAGAGAGAGCTATGATCTGACTCATGGCATGATGACATCACAGCTTTACAAGAATGCGAAGAGTGGTGATAATAATGTGAATGTCATGGTTGATGCAGGTGTGCAACCACAACCAACATCCATACATGCATCAACTCCTACTACATCTCTGCACCAGAATCAGAATCTGTCAGTGTTGATCGTAGAAGACACTCCTTCCATCGCGAAGATGACGTCGATGATGTTGAAGAGACAGAAGCATCGTACAGAGGTGGCGGAGAACGGTCAGATCGCTCTGAAGATGTTGTATGAGGAAGAGACAAAGGAGAGGGAGGGGTTTAGGAAGGAGAGTAAAGAAGGAGATAGAGAGGGAGAAGTAGGTGAAGGGAGGGTAGGAAGTGTTTGTTGTGATGTTAGTAGTGAGGGTGTGAGGTATGACGTAGTGTTGATGGATCTTCAGATGCCAGTGATGGATGGATTAGAAGCGACGAGGAGGATTCGAGGTCGAGAGAAAGAGAAAGAGAAGATGACTCGCCATCAGATAGTGATCGGAGTGTCAGCGAACTCAGACCATGAGACGATGGAAGAGGCGTTCAAAGCGGGGATCGATGATTTCTTGCCAAAGCCTTTTTCGATGGAAGCGTTCTTGAAGGCAGTGCACAGAATTCAAGATCGTCTTTCTCGTCCGCATTGATATCAAAACCCTCAATTCGCAATTTTCGGTTTTTCATTATCACTTATTAGGTTGCTTATTAAAGCATCTTTCAATATTATTATGAAAGAAATGTTAGCACCTTTCAAAGCATTACTTGAAAGAGAAAATTTCGTAAGATTTTTAATTTCTTTTTTTTTTTTTTTTTTTTTTTTTTTTGTCTTTCTTTTCAATAATGAAATTTGTTGTTATTCAAAGATTTTATTGTATTTTTATTTTATTTTTTCTGTTTGTAGTGATTGTTGTGTGAGTAATAATGTAATAGTCTACTTTAAAGCGAGAACAGATGAGAAGGCAACTCTACCACTCTCCCTCTTTCTTTCGCTGCACACAAGACAAAGGGAGTGCTGTAAGGTGTAATTAAAAAATCCTCTTAAAATCCGTTGGATTCGTAATGGAATGGCATGAACTGAAAGATCTGAGAGAGGAGGAAGGAGTTAATATCGGACGACTTCCCCTCAGAGCATCCTCGTCATCGAATTGTAATTATTATTATTATTATTATAATTATATTAGCATTAGATTTCATTAGACCTTTTGATTGAGTAATTGGAGAAGATGGTATTTGGTGATCTCTTTCGTCAACGAGCTGATTATTCCAAGGGGTAAGTGAAACAACTTTGTGGAGTGAGTCTAATTATTTGATTGTTTTTCTTTTGGAATAGTTTGTTTTACTCTGGTAGAAATGGTATTTTTTCTCAGCAGAATACTTCGATTAAGGTTCATCCTGAAGGACCTAAGATCATTCGGAAAAGTATGATCATCAGTAGTACAAAAGAAGGAACTGTCACAGAACCTGTTTCTACTACGATGAATTCAGCAGCTGAATTGAAACTTGTGATAGAACCTCAAGCTCTTGAGATGGAAAAAGAGAATGCTGTGAATACTGATGTGAAACACAAACCGGAAGAGAGTAAAACATTCACAAATGTTTTAACTTTTAAGTTTGCAAAAGATTCAATCATACGTCAAAAAAGTCCTAAGAAGCGAAGTAATACTATTGTCATAGAAAATCATTGGAAACAAGAATTATTTGGTGGAGTGAAAACATGGGTGAATCAATTAACTGGCGAAGTGTCGCTGGAAGATCCACACAGAAATCATCCAGTGAGTCCAAAGGGTGGGATTAAGAAAGCGACGAAGGGACGAAGTAAAACTGTGGACAGCAGTATTCGTCAATACTTTCCATGGAGTGGTAAACATGACAACACAAGTAAGAAAGAGTTTAAATTTGGAATCTCTTTCAGTGGAAAGTTTCAAGGAAGTAATGAAAGTTCTAAAGTGTCATGTCGCAATCCTGAGATGAAAGAATTATTTGCCCTTTTAGATGGTACGAAGGGTGAAAGCGAGAAAGTTGTGACCAAGCCTTTACAAGCTTAGATAAATACTATGTAATCTTTCGCTGTTTTGTTTTATGTTTTTTGTGTTATGTAGAAGACATTAATCATTTCTCTGATATGATCCTCCTTTTTAAAGAATTCCCTTTTATCTTAAGAGAGGTGGGGGTCATAGAGTATATGAAGAAGAATTAGATGTATATATATATGTGTGTTCTAAAAGTCCAATTATTATCGTTGAGACCATTTTCTTCGATATTATTTTACAAGATTATGTTTTCTGTGTAAGTACATTTTTTTTGCTTTGCTTTCCTTCGTTTAAATTTGAAATTGGCTGATTAGAATTATGTTTGTCTTACTTGTTTTCATCGTTTTCAACGCTTTCATTCGCCGCGTTTTTAATTCTTTTCCTCACGTTTACGACAGCTTTTCCTTTTTGTTTTTTTGTTTGTTTGCTCCTTTTCATTATTTCCCCTTCTATTTGATTTGGATAGCTGTTTTCTAATTGAATTGAAATTGTGCTTATTCTGATCAAAATCTTAACTGCTAATTCTGCAAAACGAAAACAATCTTATTTAAGTTAAGTATGAAGGAATCTTAGCAAAGCAATCCAACGACAACTGTTATTGTTGTACTACCCCACAAATGCATAACTGCTATGACTAATATATAGAAATGGGGCAAACATATTATTATTACAATGAATCTGGGTTAGCTCATGATTCATGAAACGACATTCTTTACAGTCAGAATTTGTCTATTCTTAACAATACCACAGACATTCGAATCTAACAAGAAGAAGAGGTTACCCAGGAATGCTAAACAGGCTTAATGCAAAACGCAGTAATGATGCATTATATATCACTTATCATGAGACAAGGAAAAGGAAGAAACGAAAGAACAAAGCGAGGAGAAGGAACAAAACTAGACAATATCACATTGCAAAACAAAAATAACAAAACAATTGAAAAACATCAAAAAATAAAGAAGAAAAGAAGAAAAAGCAAGGTATTTATAATCATGATGATAATCAACGATGTCATCATCAATTTGTATCAAAGAGATCTAAGGAAATGGTATTTCTTGATCTTGGAATAGAAGGAGATTGCTTCGAGGAGGAAGAAGAGTAAGAAGAAGAGGGAAAAGATATTAAATCTCTGTTAAGTAGAACTCAATCTTGTTGATCAGACCGACTTCATTCACGAAGATCGTCATCGAGCCCTCGATACGAGCCGCAATAGGTCTGTATGATCCATGACCTGTCACGATCTGAGCTAAGTAAGGATAATAGCTTTCTAATCGCTCTTCAAGGAAGAAGTTCATCGTTCT